>AYEL01071131.1:0-41425 GCA_000484575.1 Olivierus martensii
CAAATATCGCATTATTCGAACTCACACTAATCGAGGCCTACCTGTATTCAGCAATATCAAACTTATCAAATTTATTTGGGAATTATACATAATCACCAGTAAAAATGAGAAATTCTGAAATATTTATTAAATTTACCAATTTAATTTGGGAATTATGTAAAATTGCCAGTAAAAGTAAGAAATTTAGTGAAATTTATCAATCTCACCAAGATGAATGGTGATTATGCATGATAAACTGCAATTATGCATAATCATCAATTAATCACTGCATATGCATGTGTGAATACTGATGAAGCAAACTGCCAAAGATTTTAATAAATCAAACACATTTTTTTTGGTTGTTGTTAAATTCATTTAAACAGAAATCATACCATGTTAACCAAAAATTTGTAGCATTTTTTTTTTTTTTTTTTTTTTTTTTTTTTTTTTTTTTTTTTTTTTTTTTTTTTTTTTTTTTTTTTTTTTTTTCAGCTATGCAAAATTGAAATCATGCATATTATGAGTTAGGTATCCTCAACTTATGACCACTTATGCTTAAGACAGTGATGTAATTAGTAAATTTTGTGAGTAGTCATTTGAACCCATGGAACTGTGCAATCTGAACCAATTGTTTGATATATGGAAAGCATTTTTTTTTTTGTCTGGTTCTTATAGTTTTGCATTCTTTATATTTATTAATATAATGTATTGTGTCCTAGAAACATTAGTTTATTAATAAATCGTTCATAAATTTTGGGCATTTATGACTTAGTGGTGGGGTATGAAATCAAATCCCATTGTAAGTGAAGGGACTACCTGTATACAAAGGGTATTTCTGAAAGATCTGGCTGAATTTAAATCATAGATATTACTCATCAAAATAAAGCCAAAAGTCTATATAAACAGTTTCAGAAATGTTTTCAAGATAACATAGTTTTTACCCAGCATGGTATCTTGTTCATACAATTTATAGACCTATTAATCTCATGATAGCTGTATAAATTGTGGTTTGCAATCAACTGTAATAAAATAAACTTTACATTAAACGCAACATTGCAAGCTACTGGGATCAATCTGTAAATGGCTGGATATATAACCATTATTTTGCTTTTTTACAGAGATTATATATACGAACTATGCTTTTAACTCTACATTATCTCAAAAAGGAAACATTTATGGATGTGTTTATATAGAATTTTGCTTTGTTTCGAAGAGTAGCATCTGTGATTTAAATTTGGCCAGACATTTTAGGAACTCTCTATATAACAAATGCGTAACAATAGAGTCCCAATTAACAGTCATTAATTTTTTTTTTATAATTTTTGTAATAAAATAATTGTAAATAAAATGAAAATTATTTATGTTAAATTATAGTTATAAATAAAATCAGAAGTATTTTTAACTGCTTTTAAAATTAAAAAAAAAAAACATAAAATGAACTTCAATTCACTTTTATTGTATAATGTAAAAGTTACATTCAGTACATATACACTGTTTTCAGATTGGATTTATCTTTACATTAATATATTCAATTCCAGTTTTATTTAATAATAATAATAATTTTTTTTTATTATTAAATAAAACTGGAATTGGTTAAAAATGGTTTTATTTAATATTATTAAATAAAACCATTTTTTGTATTATTCAAGTTTTTGATTATCTGTGGTAACATTTGGTTTATATTACCCCAGATAATTGAGTCGCTATGGAGTATTTATATTATATTTATGTTACTATAAAAGTCTGAAGACCAGTAAATCTTAGAATTTACCAAGAAATCCTAATATTTGCCATTATAGTATGCAAATTATCTAGTAAATTATTTAAACTTGGACTTTCATCAAGAGATGTCAGTTATTGTCAAGATTTACCTAAGAAAGCTGATAAAAGAAATCATAAGTATTATTTTAATTAACCATTTTTGTTTTACAACTTGTTATTTTGAAATCATTGCATGTGTACTTTATAAATGCCCATAACTCTATGAAATTAGCTAAGCATTTTAATTTCAATAAAATACTTTACCAAATAAAGTTTTTAAATTAAAAAGCAAAATATAACTTATCTTTGTGGTATAAAAATATAACTTTTTCGATGCTTAGAATAATTTTTATTTGTATAAAAAATTAAATTTACTTAAAAATTTTTATATTCCCATGTGATTATAAATTACTTGTACATTCATTCTTAAGTTACTTGTAACAAGGTTGACTATTACAATATTTAGAACTGTACAATAATGAAGAGGATTTGCCCCAAGAATTTTTTCGTTGAGAACTTTTTTAAACAGTTACACTTTTTGAATGCTTGGCCTCCAACAAAAGATGATTTATTAACTATTAATAATAATTTTCATTCTATCAAAAATGTTTTCCATTCCATTTTTCTAATTAAAACTGAAATCTTGTAAAAGTTTTCATTTTCTCTAATAAAATATATGCTGTTCTACAAGATTCTTCACCAAATTTGAAAATGTTAGTAGAACATTTATTTCTCTTTGTAATAATTTTGGATGGTTCTATGAATGAAAAACTTAACAAACTCATCTAAATTCCATTTTGGAAAATTTATATAGATCTTCTGAATTATATTTATCATTAAATTCTTATTACTATCTATAATTGATTTAATTTTGAATTAAATAATATCAAAAAACTTTAAAAAAAATTAAGCTTAATTCCAGCTTTAACAATTTTATAAAGTCTTATAAAGTTTTTTAACAAATCTATGTCAAACTATTAGATATTTGAACTATACTAGTAATTACAATACTATATTATAAAATAAATACTGTTGAAACTTAGGTAAATGACTGATAACTATACCACTGGACATTCCTAAAATCTGTTTATTTTGTTTTTTCTGAGGTTCAAGTTATGTTGGACAGACTATACAGCTAAAAAGCACTAAAAAATGATGTAGAAAATTGCTTAAAAATGCACTAAAGCATACATGACTGAGTTGTGTGAAGGATTTTCAAAATGCAATACTAAAAAAAGAGCTGGATTTAGTTGAAAAAGTATTAAGTTAACATGAACAAAAAGTGTCGCTCAGGAATATGTTGGAAACTGCAGAACAGTGTCTGGCTAAGAGAGGATCTCTTGCTCTAGTTTTTACAAATTCTCTTAGGTAAATCCGAACAGTCATCAATATCTCTTGGTAAAAATTCAAAGTTTAAATATTTTATAAAATAATTTGCACTTTTTTATCATCCTTTAATGGGCAAATGTTAGGATTTACTATTAAATTTTAAGATTTTTCCCTCTTCAGACTTCTACAGTAACACATACACATACTAGGGTGACCATTCATCCTAGATTTTCTGGAAATGTTCCAGATTTTAAAATCTGTCCATTTTCAAGATGGAAGTTTTTACTTTTTACCAAATGTATCCAATTTCCTATGAATTTGCATGGGAAATTGGCTACATTGTTTGAAATGCAGATTCAAAACATATCAAATCAGCATTGTTAAATTCATGCCACTATTTGCCAATATAATGCAGCAATCTCAAACTCCCAGACAAATATAGCCCAATACATTTTTTATTTTGGCTAGCATCACATTTATTATAATTTCACAAGAGTAATTAATACAGAAAAATAAAAAATTTGCAACTACTTTCATGAAATAATATAAAAACAATTTATTGATTTTTTTTTTTTTTAATTGAAATACTGTAAAATATAAATTTTTTTCAATATGAAACTTCCACTTCAAATTTATAAATGATTTTATAATTTTGAACATGAATTGAGAAAATAAATAATAATTAACATAATCAACTTTTAAGACTATTTACCTCATATAAAAAAAAGCTTTTTTCTGCAAGACATTAATTTTAAATATAGTCCCCAATCAACCAAAGATATCTAAAGTGGCCTTTGAAGAGAATAAGTTTGAAATCCCTGCAATAGTATTTTATTGTTCAAATTCATCAGTTACAGTTCAATATATTATGGCTTTTAAGTATCATAACTAAATTTAAGAAATGTGTTTTGGTATTGTTGTTGTTAAGAATACATTTAATTTGATAAATGGGTAAATATGTAAGTTCAAAAATATAAAGCATTTTTAAATTATACTTCCAATTGAATTTTTTTCTGTCCAGGATTGGCACAATTAGGAAATGGTCAGCCTAATATATACAGTATTTATATATTTGCTGTTTATTTCTTTTACCTCATTTATTTTTCTGAATAGAAAATGTAATTGTTAAAAAAAATATCATAAAAGAAAATTCACAATAATTTTGTTAATTCTTTCAGTTCTTTTTCTGGTACAAGTAGCAACACTACTACGCAGAATGTTATAAATTTGCTACAGGGTCCTAAAAAAGAACCACCGCCTCCACCACCACCTCGACCACGACACAATCATGCTAGAAGTTCCTCTTTAGATTTAAATAGGTTAGGTAAGTTACTTTGTTTTTTTGTATAAAATATCAATTAACTAAATTCTTAAAATTCTGTTTCTAATAAAAAAACAGCAACAATTGTTGAAATTTTTTATGTTTATTCTCTCTAGGAAAAACTGTACCACATTTTCTTGGTGTACCTCCAGCTGTTCCTCCAAGAATGTCACCAAGTACTGTAAGTTAAACTGATATTTTTATTTTATGTTAATTATTAAAAGTATAAATTTCCTCTTAAATCAGATTAATGATGCAATGCAAATTTAATTTCTAAATTGGTTTTATAGATACTCATCATGTTTAGTAAAATATAAGTAAGAATGCAATAAAATTTTAAATTGTTTATATTGCATTCTTATTTATATTCTAATTTCTAAATATTAATGAATAATAAAAAAATTAATTAAAATATATAATGTTTGTTAATTTATAAATCATTATATACAGAATTTATTGAATTTTTCTAAAGATCATAAGTATAAAGTAGATAATTATTAACTATTAACTGATATAGTTGTTAAATTTTTTCTATAATTTAATAATCATTTTGCTTTTGCTTGCTGTTACATTGATGATTAAAATTAAATAATTTATTTCATTGGTTAAGCTATAAAGTTACACATTTTAACTATTCACAACACTTTACAGCAGCAAAAATTCTATTTATTATGAAAAAATACTAGTACACTTTCAATTGCTAAGTTAACCATCTTCAACTACACAAATATTAAGACAAGATACAATACAGAATATAATTTAAAAAACTGACACTCAAATATTTAAAAAATATGAATTCTAGAACAAAACTTTTAAAATAGATCTGATTTTAAAAGCCAGTTTTGATTCTTTGTGGCAAACAATCAATGATATCACTACAAAAAATAAGTTTCAAAGTTCTGCATGATATCAGTCTTCCAATACAATACAGTATTTGAAATAAGCTCCTTTAGAAACAGGAAAAAGAAAATACTTCTAATAAAATTCTGTATAGTGCACAGTTGAAGGCCCTTATTTGCATCCTCATGATAGATGAAGATCAGTTTGCAACACTATAAGCTCTGGATTTCTTTTAGTTCTTATCTGCACACACGTGGTACATACAACATGAATTAAAATATCAATAAATTAGATTCGACATCTTGCAACACGTGATATGCAATATATCCATTCTGCCTGTAGGGGCTCTGAAGATTATTCATTGGTTACATTAGTCATTAGTACGAATAGTGGCTATTTGAAGTTGTTATTTTGAGATTTTTTTTTTTTTAAATAATTGATGGCAATAACTTCATTCTCCACATCAAAGGCTTCAAGAAAATCTTCAAATGGACATTCTTGATTTTACTAAAGTCCATCTGGTTATTTGTGAGCTCCTATTTCTAAGTGATTTTTAACCACCATATCATCAGATACCACATTTGCTATTGTTTGTGGAAATGCTCTATATAATTTCCAAGATCTTATGACTGTCCTGTATGGTTCCGTTATTGATTTTTATTTATCCTATATAGTGGTGCCTCACAGTTCGACATTAATCCGTCGCCGAACTAATGTCGAATTGAGAAACTGTTGAATTGCGAGATAATATTTCCGATATAAGACTATGGAAAATAGATTAATTCGTTATCAGTCCCCATCCCACCCCCTAACAGGGGAGGTGAGAGAGATACACTATATTATTTACTTTATTATGTGTGTTTTACTTTTGTATAACACCAAATTACAAAATATACTATTTTATACACAACACACAATTTATTAGCCCTTGGAAGTTGGAATGAAGTCTTCCAACAGACACCCTAGCAACCATAATCTTCTCTCTCTCTGTTGCAAAACGTTGCCATGGTTGTCGTAGGAATGCCATACTCAAGTTGCATTTTAATTGTTCTATCTTTCTGCACTTTATCTACAATTTTTTTCTTTGTCTCTTTGCTTAATCATGTTCTTCTTTTCAGAATTATTCCTCTGGTCAGTTCTCTTTGAACAATATTCTTCTTTAAAGAATTATTCCTCTGGTCAGTTTTCTTTCAACCCATCCTTACATTTCACTCAAAAAAAATAATAATAATTACAGATTTTTTACTTTCTGAAAGATGTAGAATTGAAAATTAACACAAACAACAAGGGCAAAAACTAAAGTACCCAAAAGAACTGACATAGCAAATGACATCACACAATTCCGTGCACGTGCCATCCTGCTAACCCAATTGTCGAATTGCGAGGCACCACTCTATTACATTTGCAAAGACAAGCTACCACCACAGTTGGACAATTCATATATACAGATGAATCCAGTTTTCATTGAGGTACAGAATAAAAATTATATACAGCTAAAGTTTGTTGCCAATTTATAAGTTCAAGTATAATGACCTCAGTGAATCAAGACATCACTCAGTCAACTTTGCTTTGCTGATATAAATCATCATTTAATGAATTTAACTATCATAATATAATGTGTAGAATAAAAACATAAAGTATTATGTAGCAAAAGTTTTTCTCTAACTTCAGAACAAAAATGTTTTCAATTAGAAACTAATCAGCCATTCATTAAACAAAAGATAACGTATTGTTATAGAAATTAAACAAGATTAAAAAATATAAGATAATTACAATGATTTATAAAATATTCTAAAATATCCAAAATTGAAATCAAAAAATTTTCTACAGTTTTGCAGCAGAAACTGACAAAAAAAAACTATTCCACACTGTAAAAAGCTTATGACATCATTGTAATACAAGTTTTGAAAAAAGTATAAAATTTTATGCTTATTCTAAAAGTCTTACTACTACATATGTGTCTGAGAAAGAACATAAATTAGCCCCAAAATGTATCATATATTATAGTGATTGATGACAAACCCATTCTTGGTGGGCTTTTCATCAATTACTGTAATATATAATAAAATATTTCTGGAAAAGGCCTCTAAAGGATGGTTGTTAATTATATTTATGTAGCCTGCATGCTCTATTATATTGATTCTGCTATTTTACTATGAATAAGGATTAGTATCAGTCTTGAAACTATGAATATATTTGAAAAATGTCATATTAGTGGAGCACTTTAAAGCTAGATATATCTGTACCCAGTGCTGGATTTATATTTTTTTAGGCCCTAAGATAACAAAACATTGAGGCCCCTTCCCCAATTTTTTAATTGTATAAAAATTGACAAATATGTCTATTTACGTAGGTTATTAATTTATAGCAAAGTCTCTATTAAATTATTTAACTTTAGGATGTGTACAATATAAATTAAACAAAATATAATATAAAATAAAACATATATGTTTAACATAAACATTGTATTCATTGAAAATGAAGCAAATCTAAAAACTCCCAATAGCGATTAAAATTGTAGAATCTATCTTTAGTAAGTGATTAAAATTTCCTTATTGCTTTCAAACAATTAAAAAAGTAAATAGGCTATGAAAACCGGCAGCCATTTTGGCAATGTTGATTGCCAGAGGTAAATTTTATTTGCTTTTTTTAGAGGCCCCAAGCTTTAGCTTATTTAGCTTAATGATAAATCTGGCACTACCTGTACTAACTGAATTCACATGGAGTTATTTATACCACATTACTATATAAAATTATGTTATATATAGTATGGCAGACTAAAGGAAAAAGCAATAAAAGTTTTCATTTCTTTTCAGGCTACACCTAAAAAATTTATAGGTGCATCTGAGTCTGAAGAATCTCAGTTACTTCAAGATGATAATGCTGATTTTGCAGATTTTACTCAGTTTGATGAATCTGGTTCTGATGTAGGTACAAATTCTCAACCACAATTAAAGGTAATTTCTAATGAATTATAAAGTTCTGAAATATACTTGAATTTTAAATCTGCTTTTATTTTTCAGTCAGGAGCATTTGAAATTTATAAAAAACCATTTACACACACAAGTAAGTATTCTACTATTAAAAATTAAATAAATATAAGTTAAATTAATATTAATGTATACATATTTATTTATATTATATAATTTCATTATGTTTACTGTTGTTAATTTAATAGATAGCGTGCCAATTAATGCATCCAGTGGTCTGGCAAATTTTTCAGATGAGGTAAAACAATATTGTTTATTATTTTATTAAAATTATAATATAATTAAATATATTTTCTTATTTTTAGATGTTAACTTCTTTATCACCAGTTGATGACAATACAGCGTTACTGGTGGAAATAGAACATTCAGATGATGTCATGATGGATAGAAGACGACATGTATCAGCTCCTCCTCTTGCTCTTGCTGCCACGGCTATTACGTATGTTATATTCATATTTAGTTATATTTATTAGTTAGGATGCTGTAAAGCATTGTTCATAAATATGTTTTCCCATACAGTTCTATTCCACGTGATAAAAGGGAAATTCAGTCTGCTATCAGGGCACATCGAGAACGAAATATGATGCTTTCTCTACTAAATAGTGAACTTAATCAAGAATTGTCTGAAATAATGGAAGAGCGAATTGCACTGGAAATTCAGCTTGAACACATAAAACCCTTCTCTTAATAGATAAAAAGTTTTAGTCATGTTTCTCATGTGTAAAGAAAAGGATTTATCTTATCAGAGGTCTTTAAAAAAATGATAGACCTGAGAATATGTAATCCCTTACTATCTTGACAAGAGAAAAGTTTGAAATATATATATATCATTCCATCACAACAAATCAACTGATGATTATTCAAGTAAACCAAAAGATGGAACTTATGGCATCAACAGTTTTAGATTTTCATTATCTGTTTGCCTTTTTCTTAGGCTTACTTGTTGTTAACATGCTTAATTGTTATTTAGACTTACTTGTTTGCACCATAACGTTTCAAAAAACAAAATCTATACTAAAATACTACTGCAAATAAATTGCTTTCACTTCATAATATCACCATGGGTCAGAATTGGAAACTGTTGCCATGTGAAGATGATGAAGATTTTGTTAGAAGTCTGTTTTTGCATTGTATGTTTGAAAGCTTAGTTATAAAATGTTTGTAAAAGTATCAAATCAACATTAATTTCACTGTTCCTTATAACTATTGGAGCAATTTATAATTTTGTTTCATCCTGATTTTATACTAACATTATTTACATGCCAACTAAGCTTTGAAAGAGATAAATTGTCTTTATAAACAAAGCAATTTAAATTTTTTATGTAAATCAGTTGTTGATCATTAATTTTTTATAGTTTATGAACAGTTTATGGGAAAGTATAGTCAATGCTTTTCTGGTGACAGATACATTAAAACAAAAAGTAATTTGATTATGGATAATGTGACAGCTATGATATGAAGTTAACCAAAGATTTAATATCATGTTGATTTTTCTGTTGATTTCCAAGCAGTTGTTGACATATGTTGTAATTCAAGATATATAAATATATATATATATATGTAAATGTATATATATTTATATGGAGAGAGCTCAAGAGTTTAAAAAAAATGCAGCGATATCGGTTCAGACATTCCCGGGTATGGACCAATAATTTCCAGAACAATTTAATAGTTGTACATTGATATGTTGAGCAATAATGCTCAATGTAGATTAAAAATAACTGTATCTGTCGACAAAAAAAAGTGCCTGATGTATAATGGAATGTTTAAGGTGGATTTCTGCCATGTTTCGAAATATATGGAGATTAAACCAAAAAGAAAGTGCTGTTTTAGTAAGTGAATATTATGGCTTATTTAAATATAATGTAAGTGCTTGTTAAGACCAGTGGTCTACACTGTTTGTAATTGTTTTCTATAAGTTGCATACTTAAAATATAATGCAAACATCACTACATTTTTGTTACAATATACATTTAATTTTGAATTATTTGAGTTGTCAGTTTTTATACATTGAAGTGCAGTTTGATTTATTGAGATGAGAAAATTTGTATTTTAGCATCTCATAGCAGGAGGTTATATTTGTGGCAAACTTTTCTAAGCAAGAAATGTATACAGATATGTTTTTCTCATGCAAAATACTGTATTCTTAGTACTATATTTTCATGTATCAATTATATATTGATATAATATTTATTGTTATAATATGAGGTTAGGATATCTTTTTAGACTCTATTAGTGACACTTAATGTCCAAAACAAAATATTTTAAAGAGATATTACTTAAGTATGCTTATCTTTTATATTACTACATATTCTGCACAAAAATATTGGATATATAGGGTATTTTTATACTTGAGTATCTTCCTGAAACTTAAAGCATAGCTTTACTACATTTCTATAGACCTATTCTTGAATTACAGTGGATATAATTATATTTATAAAGCTATTTTTCTGGTTATTGGAGAGTTAATTTGATGCATAGTCATCTTGTGTTTAAAAAATATTTGGTATGATTAACTTGCTTTTTTTTTGTTTTCAAAGTAAAATTTAAATGTATGTAGACAATGCTCAATATTAAGATGTATAAAAAATCATTATTAATTTAAAATAGAGCTGTATTAAAATGAAAACTTATTTTTAATCATTTTTTCCATATTCCTAAAAGAATTTCCAAAGTTTTTGCAAAACATATTTTTACACATCCTTTCCTATTAATTCATATTGTCCTGTTAGTATATAAAACTGAAAAGACAATAAAAAAAATAATGGATATTTATTGAAATTTATATATACAAAAATATTAGTGATAAGAGGTGATATCTTCATTTAAATATAATGTATATATCTTGCTTAGAAAAGACGTTTTAATTGTAGAAAATTATACACTTTCTAACACCAGAAATAATATATATTTTCATATTTAATTTAGATATGTCTATGACTTATACTTAAGTATATCATTCAAAAAATTAGATAAGCATTGCAAAGTTTGAGTAAAATATTCTGATTTTAGATAATGTAGTGCACTTTTTGATCTATATACTCTGCACGTACCTAACATCCTTAAAAAGTGCATTATGTATACATAGTGTAAAAATCTAGACTCATAAACACACCCATAAAATCCTATTTAACGACCCGATAACAGTCGATTGACTAGTTGGCTGACCGTGTGCATCTTTTTATCATTCTAAAAATTCCTCTTCCGTCTTAGCAGGATCGTTCCCAAACCATTTTTGGCGAAACCTGCTTCGACGGACGATAAACACTTACCAAACGAGATCGGAAAATAATAGGTTTACTCTAACGGTCTAGTTGAAGGTACATCGTTATTAACCGGCTGTTGACTTGTAATTAGGCTGTCATAGTATGCATGATGACATGTTTTCATCCGTATATTTGCTTAGTAACACACGTTACACGAAGAAAATTGCCGGTTGTACGGACGTGCCGCTTGTGCGGTGCCATTTTTTTTAGTATACGTCATTGCATTTTTATATCGTTTTTTTAAAGTTTTAAAAATTGATAAGAATGATAAGACTGGTAAAAAACGGATGCTGCTACGAAGTAGTCTGGAAAAATAAAAAAGTTTAAATATATAACATTTTAGAGAGACTTCTCTCAGGTATTTCTCGTTGTGAGAAGATTTTTAAAGAAGACGCCAATCCGAAGGACCCGTCGTAAAAAAATAATGACGAAACGTAGACCGTAAACTGTTTAGTTAACTGCTTGGGACGCATGGCCTCCGGCGTACATCACCGATCACGTGATACGCCAAGCAATATATCAGAAGTCTCGTTAAGAGGAAGATCCTGGGGTGGAAGAAGGGTGTGGCTACAGCTCCGTCCCATTGGCTGGTGATAATAGATGCACAGACTGACTGGGAGCGCAGTTAAAAGTTCGTGCTCAGAGTTGTCGAAGACGCCTGCCTGGTGTGACGTTTGGTTGAACGTCTCTAACTTCCCCACTGACAGAAAAAAAATGTATTTGTTTCTTCTGTTAACGTATTTCTTTAACGTCGCGTTTACTACGGATATGACACCTGTGTGCGAACCCATCAAAATAGAAATGTGTAAGGATTTAGGGTATAATGTAACTGGTATGCCAAATCTAGTTGGACACGAATTACAACAGGACGCCCAGTTGCAACTGCAGACTTTCACTCCTTTGATACAGTACGGCTGTTCGTCCAGACTGAGATTTTTTCTGTGTTCTATCTACGTACCTATGTGCACTGAGAAAGTTCCTCAAACTATAGGACCTTGTGCGCCTCTGTGCGAGGACGTTAAGGCCAGGTGTCAACCGGTGTTACAGGAATTCGGTTTTCCCTGGCCTTCGGCGTTAGAGTGTAGCAAATTTCCCTCCGAAAACAACGACGTCCATATGTGCATGGAAGGACCCGAACCCACAGGGCAGGATCATCATCAACTGCCCGGTTATGGGCCGAGACTCTTCGGAGACAGGGGAATTAAAGTTCCGATATCGAGGTTTGCAGGGGCGAAACCCTCCTATAGACCTCGATACAGCCAACACTATGGTCTGTGTCAAGGTTACAAAGTGGACAGCTTCTATTATATCAACCGTACTGGACGTTGCGCCCAAACCTGCGATGCCGAAGTGCTGTTCAGCCGTGATAACAAGAATTTTGCCGAAATTTGGGTAACTGTATGGTCCGGTTTGTGTTTCTTTTCAACTCTCTTCACCGTTTTCACCTTCCTCATGAATTCTTCCAAGTTTCGTTATCCAGAAAGAGCTATTGTGTTCATTAGCGGTACGTATAATGTTTACAGTGTGGCTTATTTCATAAGATTGATGGCAGGGCGTGAAGAAGTCTCCTGTCACGAGGACAGTCAGCATGGGATACCCATTTTAATTCAAGAGGGGTTGGATAACATCAACTGTACCATAATTTTTGTTTTCCTGTACTTCTTCAGTATGGCCAGCGCCGTTTGGTGGGTCATTTTGACCATTATGTGGTTCCTCTCTGTCGGACTTAAATGGAATAATGAAGCCATCCAGCGCAGATGTACTTACTTCCATATGTTCGGATGGTCACTGCCCACCCTGAAGACAATCGCCATATTAGTTTTAAGAGTGGTCGACGCCGACGAACTTACAGGAACTTGTTACGTGGGCAACCAAAGCCCTCAAAATTTACTGGGCTTTGTTATCATCCCTTCTTTCGTATATCTGATCATCGGATCTATCTTTCTACTCGCTGGACTATATTACATTTGGAAATCGAAAAAGTCTCCTACGTTTTACACACAACATCGCAACTCCTGCAAAACTGAAAAACTAGATATACTTTCCATCAGAATCGGCATTTTTGCAGTGCTTTATATAGTACCAGCTCTATGCGTGCTGGCAGCAAACTTTTACGAATATTATTCGAGAGATAAATGGTTGGCAGCTAGTTCTAACAGCAGACCCAACGTGGAGGTGTTTACCTTGGAAATTTTTATGTCTTTAGTCGTCGGTATAACTACGGGTCTGTGGATATGGTCGAGTAAGAGTCCGCTGAACACATGGAAGAAGTTTTGCAAGAGATTCAATGGCAAAGAAAGACCAATGCCCGTGTACATACATATGGTTCCGCAGAAACAACGGTTAGTAGTAGTGGACAAGTGCAAAAGGCCACGTAACAAAAGTGGCAACGAGACTACAGTTTGAACTGTGTTGCTCAAAGACTGCTAACCAAAAACTGTTCTTAAAGTAATGTAAATAGTATTTTTACCAAATGTAATACCGTGTTCCTACTGCGTGTACTTTTAATAATAGGTACAGTACATGTTTTCCATATATCTGTGTGCATTTTTATGCTTTTAAAACTATTGTCTTATCTGTAATTTAAAGAATAAGCGCGAAAAATTATATTTTTACATGATTTTTTAAAAATAAATTTTGTAAATGTTACTTTTGCTTAGTTTTAGTTTAGTTTAAAATCTATATTTAGTCACATCCTAAATATTTTCTGCATTATTAAACGTTTAAATTTAAACATGAGCGCGATTCCTCTCTCTCTGCTGTCCAAAACACCAAAAACTTAGTGTGAGAAAATAGTTTGTTAGTCCGGTTATCTGCAGGGAATCTTTTTGATATCTGATAAAAACAAAATTTACGACAGCTAGGCGCTCTCGAAAGGAATTCGAAAAAGAAAACGCCTCGTAGCATCGTAAAAATGATTAAAAGAAAAAAAAAAACCTTTATTATAATTTGATTTTTAATGTTTCGGGTAGTTTATAGTGAAAGCAGGTAGACTAGTCTTGTAAACCAATATAAATCAATGGCGCAACAAGTGCGTAACACGGAAAACGAACTAGCGATTTATAACAGATAAAGCTATTATAAAATTAAATCACCTGCCCCTCTTCACATCTGTATTGCAGATGCCAAGTAAAAAAACTTGTCCCCCTCGGGCCTCTGTCTAGTATTCTATTTATTACACAACCAATTACTTAAGGTTCCATAAAGATCGCGTCAGAGGAGGAGGACCATCATCCGCCTAATAATTGCCCTCTTTTTCAGGTAGATCCATAAGGACGATGCTACATTAACACACTAACAGTTTTCTCCACGCTTCTGCGATCCCATTTAATGTCGACGTGTGGGATCATGCGAAGGAGTCAGACCCAGCTGACGTACTGCCTACAGTAGATATCAGGTAACAGCCAACTGCATAAAGTATGTTTCTGCCTTCCTAATAGGAAAGTAAGATCGTCCCGAACTGCACGATAACGTGGAGTAACTACCATCTACACTGGGATGAGAAGTGGAACCTGTAGATGAAGAAAATAGATTGTTGTGAGCTGTGACCAACAGAGAAACACGATACGTTTGACTGTCGGGTCAAAACATCGTTTGAAAAAATAGCGTTACGTCAATCGTCCAAAGAATCGCTAGCAGAGTATTCCCCCACTCGCGACAGTCAGGCTCTCTTGATTTAAAAAAAAAAAAAAAAAAAGGAGACAGATACGAAAAAAAAGAGCTAACAAATTGATTTGGCTCATGACAGGCTCGCAGCTTGATTAATGATTCCTTCTGGCTCCATAATGGAACTGCCACATTGCAAATATTTCTCACTCGCACTGAATAGCCCTTGGGTCAACTGGGGTTAAATCCGGTATAAACAACGCTCGAGTTTGGTGAACGAGACTCGTCTCTATTTATAGACGTTTGGAAGAAAACTTGGCCACGTGAACCATTTAAAGGACGGTCACGAAAGGCCGTAATTAATCAAAACTGATCGTGATTAGTAACAACGTGAAGACAGCTACGGTTCTCTAGTGAGTGGCGATGGCAAAACAATATCTGGCTAGCAGTCACGGTTGCGTGATTCGTTACCTTTTTGTTACATTAACAATGCGTCGGTAAATATGCTAATTTATTAAAACCAACACGTCAGCATAATAGAGGGCATTGAGTGCGTTTTTTATGAAGGATTTAAGGTTCGATTGTTTGATTCTAGATAAGAATGTTTCTTTTGTTATCCGTCTGCTTTAGAAATTCGTGGCGTGGGGAACATCTAAAATTTCGCTATTTACAGGAAGTAACAAAGTGGCAAATTGTGGATTTCCGGGCCTTCCGACTAATTTATATATATATTATTCTTTGATAATTTCGCTATAATTTATATACTAGATACCTATATCTTGCTATTTTTGTGCCACGTTTCTTGATGAAGTAATTTAACCTCGCTGTAAAGGTGCAGCTACAATTCGTTTAACAGTCAATAGAATAAACCTACGCGTGAAGAACAGATTATCACCTAGCACAGGAGAAATTTTCAAACAATAGGACCATCTGGCACTCGAGAACGTTCTGCTAACTTAAGCTTGGTAGGAGTGTTGGTTGATTTTAAAAATAAGTACAAGAATTGGAAGCGTTCAACACTTAATCGATTGATGGATGAACGGATCAACCGTGAATCGATAACTCCATAAAGACCAGATTAAAACCTAGATGTATTGTAGATAACCTATATTTCCTAGAAAAAGATAATTGTAGTTGCACTGCTGCTAATTTTGGGTGTGTAGTTGATGATAGATCATGATCTACCGTTCATCTCTTACGTTCATCAATGGCGCGATCGCTTTAACTGACAAAAGTGAGGTTCCTATTTAGTATCTAGCATAGAAACACCTGATCCGATACATTACACGTATTTTGGCGTATGACAGAACATTAAACGATTCTGACAAGTCACTCGAGCAGCGATAAAGTATAGAGTAAATTTTAGGTGACGCTAGCAATCGAGTGTTTATGACGATAGTTGCTTAGTTTCCAGAATGCTGGAAAACTCATAATAAGCTCTATTGTGCCAGATGACAGCATTGATGTAGGCCAGGACAATCAATAGAATTTGGACCACATACCAAAGACAAAATAGTTCCACCGTGTGAAATATAAGCAAGTTTTGGGTATTTTGTCGGAAGTGTCGGTGTTATCCATTGTGTGTGTGGCCCGCGGGGTGGACGACTGACTCTCCCTCACTTTCGAGGAGGAGTGCTGACAACAAAAGAGGGTAGGAGGAGTCGGAGAATTGAGAGTGGTTACCCTTGGGGTGTGGAGGTGAAGAGATTGGAAATTTCTTTATCTGACATCTCCACCATCTGACTGCACACCAAATTATTAAAGTGAAACTCTACCGTAAAAGTTAATTATTAAAGTAAACTCATCTAGATATTCAATAAACAAAATTATGTTCAGAATTTATATTGTTTTGATCATTTTAAAGTCGGATTTTCGAAATTTACTCTCTCAACCTTAAAAAATCATGGATCTTAAAAAGATCAAAGAAGTAAATTTGAAGAGAAATCACTTTCCCAAGCCATAGAAGCAGATGCACGAGATAAATTTTCAGGTGACATATTTCTGTCGAGATTTTGTACCCATCTGTGTTTCGACCCCTTTACAATTCGCAGATGTCGAAAAGATGGGAAAGATCTTTGTCTGAAAGACGAATAGTTTCTATTATGGTTGGAAGGAAACACCTTTTGTGCGTGTTTATCTTTGGAAGGCAGAGAAGTCTCGAATGGCCCAGTCAGGGCCTTGACAGTTCATTAGCAATTCACGGGATGGCAGATACTGGCTCAGGCCCGAAGCTAAGTAAGAAGAAGAAAAGGTTTGTGACCTCGGAGGCCAGCTGTCCCCCGCTGCCCGAGGCCCGTCACTGACCTCCTTGGCCACGGAGCGTCCACCTGCGGAGTGATGGATAAGTATTTGCCCGGCTCATGCTGAGATTTACCATTGCCTCACCCACACACGTTGCGATGTCCCATGGGGATCGCTGCGCAACGGCTGTATAGAGGTGTCGAGATTTTACTCTCAGCATCACTTCTGAAAGCGTGAGCTGGATCTTAAACTCGGGCTCGTGTATTGGTAACGAGTTATTGAAATTCTCATTACTTTAAACTGTAGGTGATCGCATTTTAAAAATTTGAGGACGACGGGTGGTATGCCATTCCTTCCTATAACGCCGTTTTGTAGTAGTAGATTTTATGCTGAATAACTTTACAAACTTTCACTAGTAATTTTATATTAATAATCATGTTATAACTTCTCTTGCCGAATATTTTTGCCAATAAATTTATGCTATAACTCCAGTTTATGTGCCACTTTGTGCTTAGGAAGTTATAATTCGACATCATAATCATTTTTATGCTTTGTTGCCAACCCCATTTACAAGAAATTTGTCTTAATTTCCTATCGTAAGGGTGGTCGTGATTTTCGTTAATATTTATTGCAGTGTTTATTTAATATTAAATAATTTGCATAAATTTACTTCGGTGAAGAACCTTCTCTAACAATGTATAATACCATAATTTTTTTAAATTCAACTATGTTGCAGACTACTGTAAATCACGCGTACACAATAACAAATTTATGATACATTGTTTATTCACCTGTTTGTTCTAAGATAAATAACACATTTAAAAAGAAGGTTGTGCAATTTATTTATCTTTTATACGTATATATACAAAAATAAGAAGAAAAGCAGCTGGCGTTCAGAAGAAAAATTTACACCCCGGTTTGGCAAGTAAACATTCTCACTGCATAAAACAACATCGGTCCACGGGGGTTCCGTCAATCTCTTGTCTCCTTGGGGCAAATACCCTGTTGTGTTTCATCAGCCCTCCCCAGGAACAGCCTTGGCTTGGCCCAGATTAGATGCTATAATTTAAAACAATATTCTTTCACTTTCCTTACTTATAAGTTATTTGCCAACAATTTTTGTTGCATCCACATATATTTGTGCGCTTTTTGTTTCTATCTGTAGTATTTTTGGAATTTCATGTTAACCAGCAAAATTATCTGATATACCTCTGCTGATGTAATGCGTATGATGCTGATATTTAATAATGGTTAACCTATGATATCCATGGAATTTTATAAAATTCCAAGTGGATCATAGGTAACCATTATTAAATATCATCATACGCATTGCATCAACAGAAGTATTCGGATAGACTTATAATTTTAACAGGGCTGGTTAACAAAACTCCAAGGGGATCATAAGGTAACCATTATTAAATATTATCATACGCATACGTCAGCAGGTGTAAGTCAGATAATCAGCCTTGTTTAAATTATAAGGCTATTTGACACACACCTGTTGATGATGATGATGATATTTTATAATGGTTAACCTATAATAAACCGCATAATGTTAAATTTCGATATTTTTTTTTTTACTTAAAAATGTAATGCGTATGATGATGATGATATTCAATAATGGTTAACCTATGATAAACCGCATAATGTTAAATTTCGATATTTTTTTTTTTACTTAAAAATCTAAGTAATCATTGCTTCTGTATAAGTTGTTTAGTGCCAACATGATGATTAATCATTATTATAAATTCAGAATTATCGAAATTAGTTGTTCAATTTTAGATGAACCATTTTTGTACATGAATTAAAGCCAACATTGTCAAAATTTTAGATTTAAACAAAGACAATGATAACCGCTATTATAGATACTAAGACTTCATTCATGTTGAAGTTTAACGAAATGATTAATGTTTTTAGTGATCTTTGAAGATGTGTTCGAGTTGATGTCTACCTTTTTATTTTCTGTCGTTCGAACGAAGTTTAACGAAGTTTTTAGTGATCTTTGAAGATGTGTTCGAGTTGATGTCTACCTTTTTATTTTCTGTCGTCACGATGAGAACGTTGTTGTGGGTTTGACACGTGATGCTGACCACGATGGCGATGAACGATAGAGATAATCATGTCGATGGCCCACAATCTTGCCTATTCAGTAGAGAAAACAAAGTGGCCTTTGTGCCATTTTTCAAAATTCGGTGTCGGAATACCTCCTCGGTATTAGTCGTGTTGACTTTAACACACTCGACAGCTGTTACAGAAACAGTTCGTTTTGTTAATATCCCTCTCTTGTAACTACATTTCGTAAATTGTTGTCGTGCGTAACCCAAAGTGCCATCACATCTTTATTTTTTGACGCGCCGAATTTTTAAACTTTTAAACTGGCAATACTGTTTTATCGTGTAAATAATCACGCATTTTTGATACGTGACGACACACTACAGTGTTATGCTAGTATTTTTTTAGTGTGTAATTAATCTATTACGTGATAACGCTATAGTTGTTCCACTATTTCCCGTGTTTACTTAAAATTAACACACAGTCACGTGTAGTGTTACTTGCGCGATAGTGACGCAAATATAGCTACATTTTGTTTACGGATGTGTTTAAAATCTAAGTTTAACCCTTTTTTTAAAATGTAAACTTATAATGATGAAAACCTCTATTTTCCTGGTAGAAATTAGGTGTTAATCATTCATATTATCGTGTTAAAGATGCATTTATCTCTAAACAACGGTCATTAACTTCCGTTTAAGCGAAGAGAGTCCTGCTGTTGCTGCCCGTTTCCGAGTGGCACTGTTGTGTGAGTCACGTGACCGAATTGGCGGGAGTGTGTTTGGCTTTAATGCTCTTAGAATTTTCTCGATCTATCGAGATATCTGGCTTATCCTGTTATTTAGTGGAAAATAGATCATTCGACTGTCATTTTGAGGAAAATAAATAGCAATAAATACATTTGTCATGCGGATACAACTGCTCGTACTTACCTTGTTACGTAACCAGATGGCCCGTTTAAATCTAGAACTGATCAAAAAAAAAAAAAAAAATCAGTCGAGTGTAACTATAAAATAATTTCTTCCTGGAACAATCAAAAGTTTAATAGAAATATTACGTGATAAGCGTGAAGAATTGTGGAAAATGTATCACGTGATGGCTGCAATAGTTTCGTATCGTGAATGGGAAACACGTAAAAATTAAGTAAAAAAAACAATCGCAGGATGCATTAAATTGCGGGAAAATATCAATTGTGATCACAAGATCTGATTTTAAAGCAAAGATTGTTATTCGTGACACGCGAGTGAAAGCAAATGAAGCATTATTTTAACAATAATTAAACATCTGGTGCATCAACCTGACGGAGGACACGTTTAAAATAGATTGAATGAGAGGCAAATCTTGGAAAATATCAATTTTGGATACTCGATCCGCCATTAAAGAGTGGTTGTGCAAAAATAATACCCACAGTGATGCGAGAGTCGAAGAAAATGAAGCATCAAGTTAAATAACAAAATGGCGCACGAGATATGAGAGAGAATTGATGGCGAAAACATTTCCAGCATGTTAAATCCCTTGTCGAACAAACAGATACAGTATAATGTATCCGGACTGGTGTATCCAGCATAAAATTTAATTAGGACAATGTAAATAGAAAGCGCTCGACAAAAATTCGGTCACGAGAATGCTAATTATTATGGATTTCACGCGATACCTTTTAAAGGATAATTTCAGTTTAATGACGTTTTCGTTGGCTGCAACAATGTAGGTTAATTAACCATTAAAATGCTCGTTAATCCAAACGTTTTCGTGTGACAAATGATACTCAATAAACATTATTTCATCACGAGAATTCATGTTACAGGGCCGAATTTTTGTCGTAACGTGGATATAGGTTACGATATCGTCCAAATGTATTTCTGTTAACTGGAGGTTAAAGTTGACAACTGATTTATGTTAAAGGGTATAACTGTGTAATAAATTTTTTTCGAACAGTTTTTTTTCGTAAATCACGTGGCATAATATGACACGTTCTGAAACGAACTGTTACATCCCTTCGTGGAATGGTTGTAGGAGATCCTTATGACGTTAAAACAATCCGACGCGGTATTATGACGATTATAAACTGCAAACATGTGACAATATGTCCCGAAAATACAAGGAAAAAAAGTAGCGTCGGATGACCCAGGCGGGAATATCTCGTGGCGGGAACTTATTAGTAACGTTAAAGATTCGGAGCAAGAGAGGGATCGGATTTCGACTTTCTCAGAAGTTTCCAATGTTGCGTAGCGCCTTTGACAGCGCCTTCGGTCGCACAAACAAACGCCAAACTGACTCGGATCTTTATTTTTCTTCCTCTCTCGCCTGCCTATCGACTGACACGAGATGCGGTCGAAAGTCCGACTTCCACTGCAAGGAGACTCTTCGTATAATTGAAAGTTTTTATGTCACGTGTCTGCCCGGCGTCACGTTTACTGTGTGTACGTGATCTTTGGCATAACTTGTTTTTTACGAGTTTATCCGTTCCTTTTCTTTCGCCGACGTTGCCGGTTACTCATTCACTTCTTTGTGAATCGCTTCCCAAAAAAGTGTGCCTATCACCAAACTCTCTCAAATTGTCACGTGATATATATTTGTCTTGTAATGAGTCCTCTCTTTCGAACACATAACAGTTATTGCTTGATTCATTCTTCATTATAGCAGATGAAAAATGAGTTGTCATGTGCAAGCGACACGACGCGACGCTGTGCGATGCGATGCGATACTACGAGCGACAGAAAACAAACCAATAGACATAACTTTGACGCCTGACAACACTGCGCTGAAGACAACAGCAAACGAAATAAAGCTGAAGATAACAGCAAGCGATGCCACGTGACGCTACGATACACACATTTGTTTTCTGTCTCTCGTAGTATCGCATCGCACAGCGTCGCGTGGCATTGTTTGCTGTTGTCTTCAGTAAATACAAACTAGTTTGTTTTGTGAAGAGACAGAGTCAAATTATCACAGATACCGACTTCGATCTATCAGTTTTAATAAGGGAAATTAAAAAAAAAATCTGTATTATGGAACATGAGAGAGAAAATTTACCATAATCCGCATTTAGTAGATAAATAATGGGACGCTATAGAAGCGCTTCTGGTGGGACAGAGTGTCGCATAGCACTGTATATATTCGCGTCGCTTGCATATGGAACACGATCTTAATCAAGTGTGGCAAGTTAATTCTCTTCGAGTAACTCGATGGTTCGATACAAGTTAAGTGACCGAAAGTACCTTTCTGAGGTTGTGACTCCCAATTGATTCTAGTGCTAAATTAATTAACCCCCGGCCTGCGAAGAACTCGAATCTTGTTGCATTTCTGCGTGATTGAATCACAGAAAACGAGATTGCCGTTATAACCTTTAGCAGTCGAGTTCATTTTTCTTGGCTGCTCACATCCAGAGATTTTTATCCACGTGTTAACGCTCAATATTTGAATACTAATTCGAATAAAGGTCACTATAGACGAAAGAATGCCTCGCGTGACGAAAACTTTTCACGTAATCGATACTTAAGTACTACGTATCGAATAACGTCACGTGGGAAGAAATATGCCAATTACATGTTAAGTAGATGCGTGGGAGAATGGGTTACAGGATAAAAATCAGGACAGGGCTTCGGGTAATTAATAGGAATAGATAAATGTCACACAATGTCTATAGAAAAAAATTTATGTCGCGTGAGGCAGTAAATAATAAATCTTCACGTTATAAGAAAGAAAGATTGAAGTAAGCAAACGAATGGATAATTTAGATTTACAGACATATTCTATATCACGTGAAGGTAAATAAATACCTTATGTGATAAAAAAATAATTGATAATTGCATATAATATGGCTGATCGTGTTAGCCATAAATTTTGAGAGATCAACTTATTAAAATTGATGAAAGATTATTTTACTTGCATTAAAAGTATAGTATGTGCGGCACAAGAAAAAAAATAATGTTACGTGACACAAAATCATAAACTCTTTATTATCTACAGAACACTACGTGATTTATTACCGAGAATGTAACGTGAGCAGATTTAATTTTAAACGATTTAAATCAGTCGACTGGATGATACTGCGACACTGGTAGTGTTTCGCAAAACATCACGTGATGCAGAAATTATTGCGTTTGGCGTTTGGAAAAATGCCTCTTACGTGATCGAATTGCAAAAAAAGAAAAATGTCGTCCGGCCCGGGAGCCAATGTCGCATCGACAACAGAATGGCAGTGTATGTGTGTGTGTGTGTGTGTGTGTGTGTATGGATGCTGCACATTAATCCAGTCCATAATACCGGTTGTCAAACTGCACCGGAAATATCAAGCTTTTTGGTGACACCAGAATTGACACCATTCTTTATCCAAAAGTAGTGTTAGGTTTCCCCGCTCGGTGTGACGTATTGCACTCTGTGCACTGGTTTTATGAGGTCTGCAAAAAATTACTAGTTTGTGGCTTTTTATTTACAGTTGTTTGCCAGGAAAAAATTTAAAAAGTGTTGATAAAATTGACAATTAATTCGCGAACGAGAAGTGTAAATTTTTGATTATTAAATAGCAAGTAATAAAGGGAATGAAGAAAAATTAGACTAGAAAGGAAAGACTACTATTGGAAAGAAACAAACTTACAATTTAGTTGTGTTAACTGTTAACATAACTAAGTTTGTTTTTGCAATGCTTAAAGTTAACATATGCAGGAAAAATTGCAGCTGTAACATAAAAATAATGTAAAACCAACGAATTTAACCAGAGAACAACTCCTCATTTTCTATAATAATAAATAAATATTAAAAAATAATGAATAATATTTTCATTTAGATGATAGACTTTCAGAAAAAAATAATCTTAGAATAAAAATTCAGAATGAATAAGAAAACTTTTTTTTTTTCTACCTATGCAATTTTTCTATTTGCAAATATCATATCATTCTGCAACTTAATCCTATAGAAGCAGTTTTGTTATTGATGATTTATTTTTCTTATTCACAGCACGAATTTTGCTTATAAGCTATTTTTCCTATTCACGTTAAATTTTCCCTATTCACAACATGAATTTTAATTGTAACTTATTTTTCCTATTATTATTTTCTTTCTATTCATAGTATGAATAGGAAAAATAAGTTATAAATAACGAAAAAATATATTGTACCTATAGGAAGAAACGGGTTTGAATGATGAAAAGTATAAATAAAAATTAAGAAAAAATATGAATGTTAAAAAATACTCGATGAATAAAAATAAAAATTTAAAAGATGCAGGCTGAATTAATTGCAACTGGAGGATGAAATTCGAATAAAGGAAACTAGCAACAGAGAGAGAGAGAGAGAGAAGGAGGCACTAGTGAAATGATAAAAAGTTCTGCTACAAATAAAAGGATAAAGGAATTGTGAATTGAGAGAGAGAGAGAATAAAGAGGCGATTGCAAAGGAGTGACTATGTTGCGATGAATAGAACTAAATTCCAGAAAAATAAAGCGATGAACAGATACGTATACCAGAGTAACGAACAGAATACCAAACATTTCGTGCATAATAATAGCAAGTAATTTTTTCTCCCCAGCCCGTCCGACATTTTAAGCATACTAAACACAACTATCCTAATTACGGCGGCAAATGTCACTAGACGAGGAAGAGAATCGACACAGAATAGTCGACATATTACAATCACTCGCGTCTCCGTTAGCAATCAATCAATCCCGTAGGAGACACTATCGATCACGTGACGGGGCTTGTCACTTGTCGCAGCTTCTCATATGTTGTGACAGATGCGAGGGTCACAAACAACTGAAGCAGTCTGACTGACGCCACTTCGAATAGTTTTAACTCGCCTGCCGGAAATGGCGATTGCTTTTATCTGATTATAATAGAGGAAGAGTACTGCAACTGCTACTATCGATAGGAATTTTTAAAATCTTAATCAATAAGAAACATGTGACAAAAATTCGTCACGTGTTTCTTATTGATTAATGTATAGAATAATTGTCGTATTTTAGAGTAACTTCCTTCTCGATCATGAAGATAATTTATGTAAGCATTTAGATAACAGTTACGTGAATGTGTTACTCATATTGTCAGTTACGTCACTTTACCACGTGTGCAGCTGATCCTTGACACTGCCATTTATGTAGTTGTATAAGTCACATAAATTCCATCAAAATAAAATTATGGATAAAATATTAAGATCCCTAATAATAAATATTTGATGTCACAGATCATTGTGACTACCAGTTAATATCCTGTGTCTCTCACTTTTTTATTGATCTTATGGTACAAATTCATTGTTTAAATATATTAATTATAGAATTATAGTTATAGTAGATAAAAGAAAATAGTGAAATTTAAGCAACTCCTAATTAGTTCTGTATGAAGAGTAATATGCAGTACTGCAATTATACAAGATTGCATTTTTATACAGTACTAAAAATTGATATTCAATTAATAAGATATTTCGCTGATGTAGTAGATCATGGAAGAATCGCTGGAATTTATAGAATGAAAGTGAAAAAAACATTGCTTCTCGCCTTATGGTATAAATCAAAAATCGGCCCCTATGGAAAATATATACAGTAGTCACCGGCTCTTATTACAGGAGCAATTATGACCCAAATTCAACTTGCTATAACTTTCGTTCTAAATTAGATGGCATTAATCTTACAAATATAATTGAGAAAAATATTCGATAGGATACAGATGGCCAAATTTGAAGCTTCAAATCCAATTAATAAAAGAACAAAATTATTTAAAAATTGGCAAAAAAAACTTCTCTCCCTCCTCCTCTTCAAACATTTCTATAGATCTCATGGTTCAACTGATATAGATGAAATTTGGAATATAGATATTTTTAAGATTACTTGAGCGCCCTTGGAAATTTCAGCACTATCGGAACAAAATAAAGGGGAGAAATAAAGGATCTGTTTTCAGTAATCGCATTGTTTAATCGCTTTTGATATATCCTAACTTAATTAAAATCGTCTGAAAATTTTGGCCCAATTGGGCTAAAATTAAAAGATGCAGGAATGATTGGCTTCTCTAGAAATGTGTCTATAGCTCACGTGTTCAACTGATTTCGAACTAATCTTTATAGCTGCCCATGAAAAATGTCACCCAATAGGACCAAAATGATGAAAGTAAGAGGTTTTTCATCACTAATTCTTCCGCAGGTTGTATCATTCGACGATTTCGATAAAATTTGATATATGCATATTTATTATTTTACTAAATATATCTTAAAAATTTTGATTCAATCAAATTAAAAATAATGTGTTTAATGATATATTAATATATTATTATTAGAATTTATCTCCAAAAATTTTGATTCAAATTAAAAATAATGTGTTTAATGATATATTAATATATTATTATTAGAATTTATCTCTCAGAAAAATAGTTTTCATGCAAAAATTAAACGACATCCCATCAGAAACATTTAATTAGTAAAAAAAGATGAGCCAAGTTCAATACTAAGAAATTAGGATATTTTTTAAAAATTTAGATGTGGTACTTAGTTGATGATTTAAAAAAAAATAAAGCAACCAAAGTAGTTGCATGTAAATTTTTACAAGTACAGTGTTAAATAAAACTCAAACCTGATTGTGGTGTATTGTACATGTGCTTTAACTTATATAATTTAAGTTTTTTTTATTCCAAACAACATCAATATCAGAGTTTTCTGGATTATCCGGATTTTCATCTATCCATATCAGAGATGTCTCATCGAGTCAGGATAAACGAGTTTCTGGTGTATTGATATAAATGATGTCATACAAGAAGAAGCAAACAGATAAAAACGCAGTTAAATTGAAATTCTTGTTAAGACAACGTCGTACCGATAATCATTAATAGTCGATAGCTAACCAGTTCTCCAGTTAACAAATTACGTTTCTCACGAACTTAAAAATCCTCTTTCGTAGTCTCAAATGTCTCAGGTACATAATTACGGTTCTGACTTTAATTATAGGTTAAAAATCACAATTAGAGTACAGTGCAATATATAATTAAGTAACTATATTGTCTTTATGCAAAATCGGAGTTTGGCAGATACGATGACAGTCCTTTCGTGATTTTAATCTGGTTATGTCACAATAAAATCGAGTGACAATATAAAATTAATCATAATTATTGACTGATGTTTGGGTCTATGTCTCCAGAATAAGAATATTTAACAACAGAGCCAGATGTTATCTATTGAACTATTTAGAACATTTTTAGATCTATAATTAAAATCAGAATTGAGCTTTAGTCTTTAATAACCATGAAGTTCCTTTCATTTCACTGCAAGGAACTTCATGGTTATTAATTAAAATATATGCAATATTAGGCACTTACGGTATCCTACAATATGCAACCTTTGGTAGCATATTGTAGGCTACTGTATTGCCTAATATTGCATATTGTTAATTAATATATAGAAATTCTAGTGCGTAATCTCAGATCGTGTATGTCTCATTGAAGTTTAACCCGTGATTCCTGATCTTCCTATAAGATGAAATTCTAGAGAACCCAAAATTGATAACTTAATTTCAGATGCAAAATTTAATTACATGTTGAGATGTTTAAATGCATACTGCGCAGCTAGTCATTTTCCAAAGCATGCAAAAGTTTTATGATTAACAATTATTTTTATCAAAGAATGATCACAGTTTCGATTAAACCCGTGATAAATTATCATTGCATTTATGGTTATAATAAATATTATTTAATTAAGTATGAAAATAGAAGTGCATATCTTCCATAATTCGATGGTTTCTTATGGAAATTATATTTAGATTTGCGTCGTTTCAATATAAGTCGCGTTTTTCAAGAAAGCATCCTCAATCCAACGTAGAGTCTGCATGTCTATAAATTACCAAGTGATACATTACCATAATCATTCCAATAAAACAACAATTACGGTTGTTAATTACGCACCAAATAACCGTATTTGCATAATTAAACTGTCAGAAATTAATAAGTGCAACATTTGATATTTACGAATGCTTCAAAATTCAATTTCAGCTGCAGAGTTTTTTCTTTTTTAACAAAAGAATCTGCACAGATTATTTTCACTTTATCAAACGCCTTATCTGAACCGATGTCGGAATTTAAATTAGTCATTCGTTGACTTTGGATCAGGTTGAACCTACACAGATGGTGTTCGCGATTACGTCTTGTCTGATGTCCGGTTGAATGAACATGGCGTGAAAGAACAATGCGGATTACGTTCGACACATCTGCCTGTTTCTGACAAAACGATGACTTCAAATGGTACCAAGTTATTTAGTTCCCTGCATTATACTCCAGCGCATTAAAAAATACAAGCGCAAGGTTGGTTTCTGATTAATGTGTCCGCCAGGGAAAGGTGGATCCGATCACATCCAGTCTTCTCACGTTTGATGCGTGACACTTCATTTTTCATCTTTGAAATCCTTTAGAGCGAGGTGTTTACATGCCAAGATGTGACAGGGCGTGTTAACACGAGTAACACTTCAAAATGATTCGATTTTTCTTTACAGAGAATTAATCGCCTCCATAGAAACGAGATTTAAAAGCCGCGTTTTCTTTTATAGTTTTTTTTATCACTGTTTCTTAAATTAATATTCCTGCCATCTCAGCTCTAAACGCTTCTCGGAAGCCATAAATAAGAAACTTGTTAAATTACCACTGCAGCATTTTAATAAACAACATGGCGGATGACGACTGGTGGCATTTGATCATTTATAAATGTCATTTGAGTTGCCTATCATGTTTAAATGTAAATTAATCCAATTTAAGAGAGAATCAACCCGATACATTATGCCTGTACCTTCCTCCTATCTGATTAATATTCTTTAACCGATTCGTTCTCGGAAGCTATGAATACGGAACTTGTTTATTATTAATTAATTCGGCCGTGCTTCGATTGTCGTTTCAGATATCAAGATGGCGAGGAAACCGATGCATCTAATCGTTAAAAAAAATAACGTTTTGCTCTAAGATGTTATCGTATTTGCTCGGTCCAACACGATACTATCTACTATTGAAAATAAAGAAGGTGGGTTAAAGTTGTGGGCAGTAAAAACATCCGTCAGCTTGGAAGTCGTTATCTAGAAGTGTGTTGCCGAGGTACCGTTCGCTAGTAAATCACCTTGATTTAATGGGACGTGTCAAGTGTCGCCATTGTGTCTAGTATAGATAAGGTGACAAAACACATCCGACCGTTTGTCTCTCACTCTCTCAGGTAAAAATTCCTGACGTTAGAATGAATGGTTATCGCATTCTCTCGATACCTCTTAAACAGGACGGTTAAATAAGATGATAATTACTCAGGGAAACAGTTTGGAGGCGAGTTTAGACACTTAACACCACATAAAACTATGCACATGTGTTTATTATCTCCATGTCTCAAGCTGTTTGATTTAAACAGCATCGACTGCTCAGCTAATAGAGAGCAATTGTGTTTAGCAATGTAGGAACCGATAACCTAACCAAAAATGGTATTAAAGACTAAATCTGCTTGACTACTGAATCTCTCATTCGTGGATAAACAAACAATATTTTAACATAAATAACTGCATTTTCAACATGACCGTTACTAAAAAAAATTTTTTACATGAATCAATTCATTAATTGGTTCCTTACAAACCTTCAAACGGTAGATGATCTAAAAATTATAACAACTGATTTAAAATTAAGTCAATGTAACAAGTCGACTTTCGAATTTTAATTTTGACTAACAGGAAGCGACAGATGTTGCTAACTGGTTCCTTACAAACCTTTAAACGGTAGATGATCTAAAGATTATAACAACTGATTTAAAATTAAGTCAGTGTAACAAGTCGACTTTCGAATTTTAATTTTGACTAACAGGAAGCGACAGATGTTGCTAGTTAAAGATTTTAAACAGAAGTTTCCAGTTTGAATATATTCTTGTAGCTGTTTTCAATACATTTACTTGAAAATTTGTTGACTAATTAATTAAAATATTGTATTATTAACGAATATACCCACATGCCAAACATGAAACACCATCTAAAGTATAAATCATGAAGCAAAGGATGTAATGGCAAACATCTGCAAACGAGGAAAATAAAGTCTGTGTAAGTAAGCCCCGAGCCAGAAAAAAGAAAAAAAAAACTTTCTGACCGTCCATCATCCAACTTGTAATATTCGTGGCAATAATCGTATTTCAAGTCACACGAGACATGCCGACTTTAATGCTATGAAATACGATGGGTAACGTCACGAGCGTCGTCTGTACGCATTGTAGAATTTTTTCCTCGTCTGTATTGACCCGTGTGTCGTAACACCTGTCTGGTATCGATTTGCCATTTTGGAACAAAACCTCCACGCGGATTTACATATTTAATCGCACTAAAACGAATCGGATTATATACTTAAATACGGTTTCATGGCAGCCATTTTATAATGGAGCGTAACGTAAGCTTTCAGATTGTTACCATCGAAAAATATCATTTTTACACACAATTTTTTTTATCCTCTTTGAAATGTTTACTTTTCACACACTCCAATTGCCAAAAATCTGTTCTCACTGCTTTTGCAGATATCGAAAAGTGATGATGCGGAGATCCTTATCGTTTAAACTACTTTTAACCTTAGCCCTGTTTTCGTTGAGTTTGCAACATTTTCTTTTAGAAGAAACGCGGCACAAAGAGGAAAGAGAGGAAAATGCTCTATTTTTTCTTGGTCCCATGCTTTGTATAAAAGAAAATGTTGCAAACTCAACCAAAACAGGAATAAGGTTAAAAGTAGTTTAAGTGATAAGGATCTCCGCTTCATCTATTTGCCTCTCTTCTATTCTAGTTTTTCCATTGTTGCACCACGCCACCCCTTGGAACAACATCACTTACAGGTGAATAAACACTTTTAATAGGATTTAATTAATAAAATAAATTATTTTACTGACAAAAGAATACAGATAAAGAAAAAAAATCTTTTCACGTCTAGATTAATTCATTAAAAAAGTTCCCCTTTCGTGACGAATTCCAATTGGTAACAATTTAACCTTTTGGGTTCAAACACATCATAAACAATCCGAACACTACACAGATTAGAGTAAACTCAATATCACTTGTCAGCTACGCCTTTTAAAACTGCAAAAATGAACTGGTTCTATGAATTCTTAATGAGTGGAGAAACACGACGGGAGGTTGGAAAGTTGTTATTCTTTTTTTTTTACATCGCTCCAGGTTGAATCTTCCTGGAAAAGAGCCCGAGATGATACACTCCCGATACCTGAAACTCGAATCTTTAAGGTTTAAAAAAAAAATGCATCATCTTGCTCAAGGAATTTGACGATTTTGTAAAGGATGTGGCGCGGTAGGAAGTCCCCCAAGAGAACAACGAACAATCAACAAAGAGTAAAATTCGACAGAGCACATGTGCAGCAACCGATATCCGGCAATGCATCTCAAGTTCACTTCATCACACTCCAGAGACGCAGTCTGTCAGGAGAGGTGAAGGATAACCTGTCAAACTTATCTGCAAAGTAGGAAAGAATGTTAATAAGTTTAGCAGGCGAACTGGATGCGGACGAGAACAAAAGAAACTCTTAAGAGTGAAAAAACGAGATGAATAGAGGTGTAGGCCGTGTAATTTAACGGGGTCGAAACAGGAAATTCAACTCGGACCATTTGCGTGTTGATGGGATTGAAGGATTAACACAGTTTTTATAAGGCTTTTGTGGCTCTGATATTTTGTGGTGCTCTCTGATTACTGCATAAATTTCCTCGTAATTTATTTTTCCATGGAATTTACTGAAATAATCGCGTATCGTGCAAGTTTTTAATTAATTAAATGGGATAAACAGGATATACTCGGACACGATGTCAACACGAGTTTCATCTTTCTGTTTTCATTTCTTTCCTTTTCTGTCGTATAATCTGCTGACTTCAGCATTTTTTTAAAATATGCTGAAGAACTTTATCGATTTTCTAAAATTTAATTCGAATTTTTTTTTTTTCACTTAGTGTTTTGTTTTGGTTATTTTTCAGCGAAAGTTTACAAAAGATTGATGATGATAAAAATAAATCAAAAATAATCAATGGCAATAGCTAAAAATATCAAAATTTATTTATCTTTACTACAGTTGGTTATTTTTACTACTTTTTGTTATTTTTAATATTTAAAATAATAAAAATAAATAGCAAAAATAAAAAAAAAGGTATTTTGTTGATTAATTTTTTTAATAATGGTTAACAGGAATATAAAACAATTAATTGCAACAATGGGAAGGATTCATTGCTGCAATTGTTTTATCGTTTCTTCTAAACGATTCTGTCAACGTTTAAAAAAATCTAGGTAATCATTTACAACAATAAAATGATGACAATGAATCCTCTCTAATTAAAAGATATCCTACTCATTAAAGTATTGGCATAACTTTTTCATTTCTGTCATTTATAAAGATGTAAAATAATCAGCTGCAACAATAAACAAAATCAGGTTTGAAACTTTTTAACTGTTTATAATTGTTTTATTGTTTTCTAAGTGACTGTTAACGTTCGAAAAATGTTAAATAATCAATGGAAACATCAAAAAGTCATACTCGTTTCATATTTATAATTATCTATCAAGCATAAGTAAGTGTATAGCAAATATAAACTCGCGTATTTGCTATGCCTTAACATACTTTTCATTATTTTCTTTACACTTGAAAAATTATTTTGTCATTTACAATTGAAAAAAAAAATATTTTTTAATTTTTCTATAATATTCTTTCCAGACAATTATTGTTTAATGCGGCTTAAAGGATAAAATTCGAAACTGTTCATAAAAAGTTCCCCCTCCTTGCGCCATTTTATTCAGTCAAAGAGTTATTTCATCTGTGACGTAAAGACCTGTTAAGTGCAAATTGATGAGACGTCAAAAGAAAAAAATGTTTCGTCTCCAGAATGTTTTTCTCTTTAAGTTTCTCAGAAAGCACCCTGGCAGCAGCTCCCTGGGTAGCTACTAGTAGGGGGGTGGTTTCTTTTGATGCCAGCCGCTTTTCTTAACGACTCGAGCCAGCAATAGTGTTCAGTCAATGTCTAGATGACGGAATTTTTAGCCAGACTCGATTTTTACTCGATCCAAAATAGCATCTTTAGTGGTATATATTGTGCAACCTCTTTATTAACAACTGATTCTTTCATGCTGTAAATAAAACTTCGAATTTAATTAACTTCTCCCTTTTTATTTTTATTTTTTTTTTAGCGAAAAGTTTTCTCGGAATGTTTTGTACTTCTAAAAATATTAAAGAAAGTATTTTAGATCCTTTGTGACACGAGTTAACTTTGTTTGCGACCCTGTATAAGTTTATCAGCATGACGTCGCCAAACGTCCAATGTTTAGATAAAGAAGAAATGTAGGAAAAGCTCTGCCTCTTCTAGAAGGAAATCGCAGATAAGAAAGATTTAAAGTCGAAATGGCGCCTCATTCAAGTAGTTATGACCTTTGACACGTCTCTTTCTAAAGTGAGAACTAGGTGCAAACAAATCGCTTCTTTTCAAAAATTAATTCTCCGTTCTTGATTAGATGAACAGAACACCATTCTTGGGAATAGTTTTATAAACACTACAATTTCTTTTGAGAAATCAGAAGTTAAGATATATTTTTATTACTAGGTGCAAAAAAAGTTATGAAATTTAGTAAAGATTATTCATAGACACGAAAAAAATTGTCCAGTATCGATTTTCAAGAGATGCTGCACTGAATGTGATCCATGAAAGACAACCAACAGTATCATTTTACTCAATAAACATCTTAACTAGTAAATAATGATCGTATTTTGATTCAAAATTACTTTATAAATATGCATTTTCAGCCTGTTGCAAGTTATTTGTAGAGTCGTAATTTGGATGCTGAAGAGGCATCGTTAAGTAAAATTCAGTTCAAGAATGTGGATATAATGAGATTATTCAAAAAACTCTAGCAAACAAAGACGGCAAATTTTTTCTCCCATGTGTTCATAAAAGTAATCTTTGAGGTGCTCCTTTGGGACTTCACCACTTGGTGGTTGTTATTGCGACCTTGATCTCTCCGGCGCCATCACACGATCGGTCCAGATAAACTTTATCCAAACAGCTGTCAGTAGTCCACCAAACTTGCGCGCCATTAAAAAAAAGAGATCGGCAAACGGACCATAATTTTTTATTTATTTTTTATCTAGTCTACTATCTATAGAGTCCTTCGTCTCGAACTGCTCGCAGCTATTTACTCAAATAATTACTGGTCGTCATCGTCGGTCCCACCCACCTCCTAGCTAGGAGATCCATCAATGGCAGGAGGCACGGGGGCACAATTTTGGGGTTTCAGGTAGTGGTGATTAGAGGGGTAGGGACGACAACTAACTTTCAATATTCATTGCAGTGCTCCCTCCTCCGGAATCTCGATGGGAGGGGGTGTAAAACAAAGTCGTGAGCTTTGTGGTCTCCGTTTAAAATTCTTTTTTTCTCCGTTTAAAGGGATAGGATAACCTGTTGGGGTAGAATCGGCTCCAATTGTGGTCAGTAATGTAGGTTCAACGGAGCCGCTGCGTGCGTAATGATCATTTGTGTTCCAGTTAATTTGTCATTCTTATCTACCGCAGTCGTCTCCGTGTAATTAGCTTACATTATAACTTGGCATACCTTAAGAGAGGAGGCGAGTCAGTCATTTGGTACCGCTAAATCAGCCTTTGACCTTAAACTAGAAAACGATTTAGTAACTGCTCTCTTCTTGATCTGTAAGAGTGATTTTCATACCGATGTCCTTTTTGATCTTACTTCATACAGTTAGAGTAACTAGATCAGTCGCTATTTGTCTCACACAAGGTAAAACGAAAGCTGCCAAGTTACTACCTATTTTCTTTGATCTATAAACAACGTTTTTTTGTTCCTAACTGATTTGTTTTTAATCTGTAAACACAACTTCTGTCAATTATTGCCTCAAACTAGCGATTTAACTGTATTATGTCAGTTCTAATACTCAAAAAACTGATTTAGTAACTCTCTTCTGTTTTTCTTGATTCACCAGAGCAACTTGTCTATTTATCCTTGATCCAAAATAGAAACAAGCCTGTTTACTTGATTTACAAGAGCAACTTTTTTTTTTCCTTTGATATGCAAGAGCAACTTTTTTGTTTTTGCTTTTCTTACTTAATAAATGCCATCAATTTCGCTGTTAAATCAGAAATTTAATGCCAGACCCGTTTCAGCACGACGTTTTTTTTTCCTTCATTTCAGTTTGTAACGTAGCGCCATCTCTCGCTAAAAATGAAAACCTCCGGGAGTATTTTAATTACCAGTTAGAAAAATAAAACTGGAACGAGTAGGAAAAAAAATTTGCGACGAACGGCAATAAAATCTTACTTTTTTTAAATCGTTCTCTCCGCCATACTATTCGATTTTTAAGCAAGCAACGACCTTCCCACAAATATCGTATTCCCACGACCCACGGTTCAATGAACTGCTTGGTGTTTACTTAATTCGAGGGAAAAATCATTCCTTGTACACTTTTACTCGTACCTCTGACGTCATTTCCCGGGAATTAACTGTTATTTTCGTCCAGTACGGAAATTAAGATAATCGAAAATAATTATTTACGTCACCAGCGTTGACAGCTGCTCTTAACAAACCTAACACGGTGAGAAGCGGAGCTAATAAATTAATTCTGTTACGAAGTACAGCACCAAGGATGTTTTTTTTTTTCCTCCAAGTTTAAAACTTATCAAGCTGAAACTATACAATATAACGAACGAGGAAAGGATGACAAAGATGGAAATGTCACTGTTAGACATTTGTAGGACACATGTTTGCATTAGAGTCTACTTCGTTTAATTTAACGGTGATCTATCGCTCCATTGTGGTTATATTTAACTGGAGAACTACGTAATAAATTTAATTTTCCAGGATGCTATATACTTCTACACATATGTATGTATGGCGAATTGTATTCAGTTGATTGTTACTTATGAATGGAAAAAAATTTAATGAAACTTTCAGTTATTCATTCGCTATACATTAAAAATATGCTTTATCTCTGTACAAACGGAAGATTTCGATCATCGTTTCAGGATAATTAAACATAATTTAGGAACTGCAAACAAAAATATCATCAAAAATTGCTAGATAAAGCATCGAAAACATAGTAAACGAAGACATGTTAGTTTTCTAGCTATCAAGCATCTTAAGTATCATAATTTCTTTTTTTTTTGTGGCTCAAAGCTTATCTTCACGTCTTCGATGAAAAATTCAATTCTTTAATAACGATCTCGACAGTTTTGTAGACGACGACGTTTTAATATCTAAGAGTTAACCTCTGTTAATCTCTTTATTTCTTTGTTAACGAAATTTCACAATTGAATTTATTCTTCTTTGAACGATTTTTTACACAGTCATTCTTCTGATAAAATAACAATGAATTATAATATTAAGAATATTCATCGTTAATTAACAAATTCCATTATTGATAAGATTGGTTGTGGGTTTTATTCATAATTTCTTGAATATTCTCAATGATTTGAGCGATTAAATAAAAAAAATATTTATATCGTTTTAATTCATTTTATTAGCAGATTATCTGTTTTATTATTTATTTAAGTATTGACTGGATTTGAGCAACATCTTTCTCTTTCTTTCCAACCATGTCATTAATTAAAATTTTGAACTTATGTATCTCTCTATCAGCAATTTTTTCCCGCTAAAAATAATTTGGCATATTTATAATTAAACTTGTAAACAAAAAAATTATTAGCCTATTAAGTCATTAATTAGTGTTTCCTCCTTAACTTTTTCCATTAATTTTTTTATTTTTTTTTGGAAAATTGGCATCTGTGATCTTATTCAAGTTCTGATCTATGTTTTCAGTCAGCGATGTTTCACTAATAATATCATTATTAATTAAACAAAATCGTCTGATTTACCATTATTCGTTAAAATTTTCCTAATTAAAACGTTAGAAATAAAAAAAAATAACAATTTTATTAGTATGCGAATTATTATGGTGCAAAGCCTCAAAAGTCAACAGTTGACTTAATAATTTATGAATATAAAATTTTCATAAAAATGCTAGTTTAATTAATTTAATTTAGTTCAATTTTTAAAATAGCGCGCACACTTGATTTTTCTAAAGTAAACAATAATTTTTTATGTCATGGGTGAACAGCATAAATTTATTAAATGTCATTATACGATAGGATGATTTAATGACGATACAAGTAAAACATTTTTAAAATTTTACAATTTGTGTTTTTATAATGATAGGATTAAATTTTTTTATAAATTGTCACCATTTTTTCATTTTAAAACATCATTTGCATGATATACAAACGATCCATGCCAGTAATATGATTAGTGCAGCTGTGGATTTTGTTTTAAGGGGACTCGAGTCGGTTGAGATTTTGGGACTATATTAAAATAAATCTTTTTTTTTATTATTTTTAGAAAAATATATAACAAAAATCGAACAAATAATAAATTTTTTAATATATTTTTTACATTGTTTACTTAGAACGAGTAGTATTAGTGGTATTCATTGTGTGTTATAAAACTATCGGGTTAATTGTTGTAGTGTATAAATCTTGTTAAAAATCGTATGAAAAAATTAAATATATATTACTATAATAAAATAAGGGCCCTCCTCCAGCCCCTGTGCGAAAATCCGCCACTGATTTAATGACATAACCGAATATAGAGTAAGATATATTAACTTGAGGCTCGAGCCTCCTAGATATTCAAGGCCCCTCAGTTAAATATAAAATAAAATCTATAGAGTACCGGCTCTAGAGGCCCCGGCGCCCCGATGCAGTTTTTTCATGCAGTTTACTCTACAATATTGAGTAGATATATAATCCTTACAATATTGAGAAAATGATAACTTTGGCGCCCCCTTCCAAAGGCGCCCTAATGCGGTGCATCATATGTTTATCGGGTTAAGCCGGCCCTGGATCTATATAATAACTATTAACTTGATTGAGTGAAATGCTAAATTTTAAATTATATTTTTAAAGTAAATTGTTCGAATGAAATGGTATATAAACAATTACAGTTGAATCTCTGTAGTCCGGCACTTCGCCAGTTCAACACTTCCAGTAGTCCGACACTCTGCGAACCGTCGCGCCGCCCACGTGAAATTTTCATGTCACAACTTGTCGATGTGAGAGAAAGAGTGAGGTAATAAAACTGTCATTCACTATTCTTTCGTTGCGCAGGCGTTATAGTCGGACTAATCTTTAAGTTCACTACACTGATTACTACAAAATACTGTTTTTACTGTATCAGTATTTATTATTTATTTTTACATAATATCACAAATCGGAAAAAAATCAAAAACACGAGACATTGACTGTAGTCGAAAAGCAGAAATAATTAAGAAACTTGACTTGGGAGAAAAATTTAGTGATTTGGATTTGGACTTCTGGTATTGGACGAACCACCATTTATGACATTAAAAAAACGGGATAAAATTGAGGAGTTTGTGAAAGATTTGAACAGCAAGAACAGTGACAGGAAAATCTTAATAAACTGAGCGTATTCGTTTGTGTAATTCCACTTTTTTCATTGAACATCCAATAATCCGACAAATCTCTGAAATCCGACAAGCCCTGGAACCATACGTGTCGGATTAGAGAGATTCTACTGTACAATGCATAAGATAACAGTAAAAAGATATTTTTAAATTTGTCTTCATGTTTATATTTTGGCATTTTTCTATACTGTATAAAAATATTATTAATTATTTCGTTACCAGGAAAAACTATTATAATCTTAGTTATTTTCTGTAATTATTGTAATATGCAGTTATTCATAAAATAAATTATTTATTTAGCTGTTACAATTGCTTTTTGATTTTTGTAGCTAGAATTATATTTTTATATATTCATTTTAATATATCAATGTTTTCAAATATATGCATATACTGTATATCTATAAATATACAAAATGATTATAATTAAAAAGATAAAATTCTCTACTCAGAGCTCTCTGTAGCTTTAACTAATAAGCAGAATGGCATCAAAATTTGTATATATAATATTCGAGGTATGGGGGAAATGTTTCACGAAAAAAAGAATATTAATTCCAAAATTTGCTGATAGAGGAAAATATGGCGCTGTGCAACAGGAAAATTATGGAAAAAGCACCAAAAAAAAAAAAAACTAAGACAAATTTAAAATGAAATTTTTAATTTTAATTTTTGTCCTTTGCAAATATTGAAGGACAAATTATTAAAATGAAATTTTTAATTTTAATTTTTGTCCTTTGCAAATATTGAAGGACAAATTATAATTATCCTGAAATTTTTATTTTAAAATTAAAAAGAAAATAAGACACCTAAGAGAATAGAGAAAATTTGCTTAAATCGCTTTTTCCCAGCAGTGGATAGTTATAATTGTGAGCAGAGCCGGTCCAAGGCACGATGCAAGTGATTTGGCTTGCATCAGGATGCCACCGTATGGGGGCGCCTTACAAGATTATTTAGTCACTATTGTCTTTAAAAAATACAGGGGGGCGCTATAAAGAACTTTGCAGCAGGGCGCCGACTACCCTAGGGCTGGCTCTGATCGTGAGCATACTCTTTAAAATTACTATAAAAAAATGCATTTCACTCTGTCAGATTGTGCATTAATTATTAAATTGTTCTACATTATGGATTCAATGCAGCAGCCGCTTTACGTAAATTTAAGCGCTCAAAAACATTCGTCAAGGTCCTTTATCACTACTTGGAGCTATTCTAATGATTAAAAATTGTGAGGAGACTGGATCTGTCTCATCTCTGGTAAAAAAAGTTGTTACTGCTGTGGAATCCAGTGAACCTTAATAAAATAATTTAATATATATTTTTAATTAGTAGAAATTTATAATTATGAAAATTAATTTTTCATAAAAATTGGAGATGTCTGGAGAAGTAGAAGTATCGATTTCATCGAACAATGATGAAACGAGATCGCCTTCTGCCAAACAATAAGATAATATGATCGGTTCTTATCGAATAATAAACAAAAGATAAGTTCGTCTTCCGAGAAGAAAGGATAGTCGAGTGTCAGTCAAGACAGGGATAAAAGAATACATTCAAAAAGAAGACGGGCAGAAATGTAACAGAGAAGGGTGAATCCTGTTTCGCGTCCAGTCAGTGGTCGTGAGGATTAGGAAACGGAAGACATAAAGAATAATGGAGGAATGACTTGTTTACTCTCTCTCTCCCAGGAATGATCTCCACATCAGGTCGCTCTCTCAAGCGATGTTAATATTCTGTTTTATTTCCTGTTTGTTTTGAATAAATATATATTGCTTGTTATAATGAATATCCAAATCAATTCTCCTATTCTGGATCCCTGTCTCACTTATTCATGACCTTATTAGAAAATACTTTAAAATTTATCGATACACATTTTCTATATCGACCATCCGCTGCGGTATCCTCACACTGCTATCATGAAATAAGTTTCAGAAAATAATCCTCACACTGCACTGAATTAAACAAGTTCCAGAAAATGCATCATAAAAGTAGCAAAGAGAGTGATCTTCATGCAATGAGAGATCTGTATATTTCCCATAGGAGTTTGTTGGAATTTATTCTAAGAACAATCAATATTTCTAGAGCTTAAATCAATGGACCAGCAGAAGTTTGAATCTCTACCATTACACCAGCTGGACCAAGCAACAAATGGGAGTAATGAGGCAGTTGTATGTTCCATATTCCACTGAGGAAAATTCTTCGGAAAGTAATCCACTTTTATCTTTACAAAATCATCCGCAGCAATAGCAAGAGATGATTCCGAAATAAGAATGAAGTTTACTCTAACGTTTTTGGCCATTTCGGAAGGGGATAATGCCTTTCCATGGAACTTTCTTTTGGGGAATTAAATCCATTTTTATTTCGATGGGACAATTAATACTCAAAACAGCAGAATATCGACTTCATAAGCCCCACATGTTGTTCAGCAAATTCCCCCTAACTCGCAGAAAATCACTATCTGGTGTTGTTTCACATCAAATTTAATCCTTAATTCATAATTTTTTAAGTAATTACAGAAACAGCGAGAGTAGTAATTAGTTTGAAACAGCACAAAGGTATCTTCGCACGATATGTGGCTTCGTAATACAGGTAGGCCTCGATTAGTGCGAATAATTGGTTCCACGAATT
>AYEL01071132.1:0-88274 GCA_000484575.1 Olivierus martensii
ACCTCGGCCGCGGTCTGAACCACGATTTTATAAAATTTGCATTGCATAGACGAAGTGTCTTAGCAGACACAGCTCAGATGAGGTCTACAAAACCGGTTTCTAAAGTACAGTATATTTCTAGACTAGCCACTAGCCAGGTTTAGAATCTAGACTGCGTTTTCTTGTACATGCATTAAATTTTCATAGTTTGTAGAATTCTCCATATTTAATTTGAATTATTGAGTTAAATATCATTTAAAGGATATATTAAATGTTTTAAGTGTAATTTAAAGCATTCTTCATTTCTTCACTTTGAACTTCTGCCATATTACTGACATCATCGATAGAGCCCGAAATACTGATTGACTGAAAATTTTCAAACAACGGGGGTGCATAGGAACTCTAGTAACAACTTTATAAAGAAAACCCCGAATACACTTAAACACATCTCTTTAACTTCATTATATATACATATTAATAAATAAATACTTTAAAACACAGTTTTTGGTGCACATTTTTTTACATCCCTCGACTTTCAAACATTTAACATTCGCACACACTTTCAGGAACCAATTATGTGCGAAAGTTGAGGGCCACTTGTATATTATTATTACTTTTCAATATATTGCTATTAGACTTAATAGTAAAATTCCAGGACAGTGGAAGTTTCTTGTCTAATGAATAATAGCAGCCTAAATATGGCATGTAATAACAGTTTCAGTCATATAAAAATATAATCATTCTCAGTTATAATTAAATATTTTATATTAACTTAGAATTGATAAATAATTAAATATTATCTAAGAGATAAAAATTCACTTAAAAATCACACTATAAGCATAAGAATGGCAATCTGTTGATCTATCTTTGGGTTCAAGAAAAAAGTTTGTTAGATTTTTCTCTCAAATTATAAATTTTTAATATATATATATATATCGATGCTGATGATGATGTTTTCACTATATGGCTAGATGCTGCATCTTTACACTGAAATTCACTCTTGTTCAACTTTCTACACTGCATACAAGAGTACATTGACCATTCATCCAAGCAGGGTATGAGCTGCTTTTGAAACTTTGTTGTTTTCTGAGACGATATATGTCATGCATACATTCTTTTAGATTTTGAATTTTGTGATTACAAAACCATAACATTCAATAATGAATGAAGCCATTGATAAATAAAGCAGTTCTTGAGTTTGCTACCCATATTGAATCAGATAACTTCAAATGACATCAATAGCTAAACGACATGATTTATTTATATCATGTTATGTGCTCGATGCAGCCTTGGCTTGATGTTTTGTGTGTGATGCATTTATGTCAGCATATTGATGCCACATTTATGCATATGAGATCCAGCCTTAATGTCAGTTTATGTAATTATACATTAGGTAAGTCAGTGAATTTATTAAAAATTCATAAAATCTAAAAATCAATAAAAAGGGCAAAATCACATAAAAATGAATAAAATAATGATTAAAATATGCAAAATAATTTATAGAATTATTAAGAAGCTTAAAAATATTATTAATAATGCTACATGGTTATTTAGATGTCTAGATTGTTTTTAAAGAGTTTGACTTAAGTCATTTTTTGACTACATCATGAGTCTTGGAACAAATTAACAATGTAAGATGAGGTATGAAAAAAAGCTTAAAAGCTTATTAAGTTCAAGAAAAAAGCTTGTTATTTTTTTATTTTATCAAACCAGGACAAACTTCACTTAATATAATATTCAAAGTTCACAAAAACCAAGCATCAAAGTAGGAAATGGTTTAATATTCTTAAAAATATCACTAACTACAATTATAAAGCACTTTCAGCTAGAAGTGCTTCATAACTGTAGTTACATTGATGTTTTTAAAAATTTTAAACTATTTCCTGCTTTAATGCTTGGTTTTTGTGAATTTTAATTCAGTAAGATTGAATTTCTTAATACAGTAAATTATTTATATGACTAGCTAAATTATATTACTTACTTTTTATATAAAAAAAATTATGAATATTGAATATTTTTAAATTTATTGAAATTTAATAAAATAAACTTAAATATTTACATCATCTATAAATATTTATTATTATTTTACCATCTAAAAGTCTTGGGCTAACTTTTTTCTTTTCTTCTTAGTTAGCCAAAGCTATCAAGCAGTTATCAGCGAATCATAGATTAATATTAACAGGCACACCAATTCAAAATAATGTGTTGGAACTGTGGTCATTGTTTGATTTTTTAATGCCTGGATTTCTTGGAACTGAAAAGCAATTTACTGCCTCTTATAGTAAGCCAATTTTGCAAAGCCGTGATGCAAAGTCATCATCCAAAGAACAAGAAGCAGGTAATGAATTATAATAATTTTATGGGAATTTTTTTTTATCTAATATATAATAGTTTTAAAAAAAAATACTAAATGAAATTATACTATAAATTCAATCTTGGGAAATACTTACATTACTCTGTTTTCTTATCATTATTTCAATATTAACATATTAACAAGTATTATAGCAAGTATTATAAATATTCTATATGGAACTAGCATTAAATTTAAATATAACAACTATATAAAGCTTATAATGTTTGTTTCATGTAGAACATTCTAAATGACTTAAGTTTTATGTTATTTTATAATATGTAACTGATGGTGGCTGTAAATCTGAAAGTGCTACTGCAGTAAATTATATTTATCTTAAAATACCTGCTCTAAAGCTTGTTAATGTATTAATATTGAAATATAAATTCAATCTATACTGTAATTAGTTTATTTTAAGTAAATTCACTTTAACTTCAAACTAAGATAATTCAAGAATTAGCATATATTATATTACATGTATATATGCTAATACTATATATTGCTATTATATTGAATTATTATTATTATTCATTTCATCAAGAGATCATACAATGTCATTATTTCTAATTCTGTATACAGAATTAAAAATAATTGTATTATATGCTAAGTATAAGGTAGTTTGAACTATAATTATTAGCTAGCAAAAACATATCAAAAGTGCAGTATTTATATTTTATTTTTCCTAAATACCACATTTCATTATTTAATCAGTTAACTTTGATTATAATATTATGAAATTCACAATGGGCATTCAAAATGTAATTTAATTACAATGATACATGTTTTACAGTGATAGCAAATAGGATCATATATTCGAGTTTAGTTGTCAATTTTCCTTTATCATCAGTTTTCCAAATTAGTTCATACCTTGTTCAAATTTTACATTATATACTGTACTATATAGCCAAATATAAAAGTTCAATACAATACAAAAGTATTGTATTGAACTTTTACTCAACAAATTATTGATTAAATAGAAGTGATAACATAAAGAATTTAATTAATTTTTATTTGAAAACAAAACAAAAACCAATTCATTTGTTGATGCAACCTTTTTTGTATAAAAATAATCTAATATCATTTTTGTTAAAATTTCTCCATTTTAAAAACACTTATAATATAATAAAAGATAGTAAATACATAATAGTAATTATAAGGTATGATACATGTTTGTAAAATATATCATAGCAAAAGCAAATCTGTTTTTGCTATGATGCATTTTCACAATTTAATATTTTTATAAAGTTTACTTAAAAAAAATTAAATATTTTCTGTAAAGAAAATCTAAAATATAGCATACAGCAAAAATATTTCAGTTTTATAAACTGAGAAAATATATGATAATTGACCTTTAATTGCTTCACAAAAATTCTATCTTCATCAAATGATCTTAGTCAATATGGATTTTTTAGAAAATTATATAGCCAAACTAGGAAAGTCCTAAGCTTTTCTAAGGACAGATTTGTTGGTCAAGATATCCAACTAAGATGAACTGCAAAAATTAATCAGTTTTGTTGGTAAATAAGTTCATGATAACCTATATATACATAGCATCTATTATATGCTATGTATATATAGATTATTGCAAGCTTATTACTAATAACTGTCATTAACAATTCTTAAAAGTTCAAATGTCTATAAAATAAATGTTTGGTATTCTCTTGATTTAAATTTGAAACTAATATTTTATATAATATGATTTCAGATACAATATGCATCAAGAAAGTATGAATACTGTATTTAAATATGCAATTTCAATACACATTTTCATTGTTGTAATATGATTGTGCTAACTGGTAAGTTATAAGACAAAAAATAAATCATGGTTTCTATTGCAACCACCTATTGTATTTTCAAATAATTATGCCTGATTGTCAATGAATGTGCTCATGATCTCTTTAATAATTAATTATTGTTTTCATTTCACTTATATTGTAAAGACATTTAGTGTGAGCTTGCAGGAATTTAACTGTGATTTTTTTCCATTTTCTGTCTACAACAAATGGTTTGGCAAATTCGACAAATTATAACAACCAGTTCAAGCAAACCAGTAAGAACCAGCTGAATGACAGCACTGGTTACTGATAACTTAAAATCATGAAAAAGTGTGAATTTATTATTAACTTTATAAAATTTTATACAAGTACTCCTCTACTCTGAAGGGCTATGTTTTGATAACCCCAATATAGATTGGAAAAACTGTAAATCAAAAATCACCAACAATAGTAGTAATTTTAATAGTAATAGTAGATAATGGAAAAACCAAGTCATCCATGATGGAAAATCATCGGGATTTAACCTGTCCTCTAAAATAACTTGGAATTGAATCTTGATTCTCCAAGGTGATAAATAATTGTTTTACCATACAGCCATTGGCTGAATGTAAATTTTTAATAAAACAAAAAAAAGCATTTATAGCAATATGCTGTGAAAATAATCAAGTTTGAAATAATATAAGGATAATTGTAAGATCAGATTATCATAAGTCAAATGATTGTAAATAGGGATTACCTATAAAAAATATAAAAAATATATAGATGAATTTTCCTTATATTATGAAAGAGATGAGTAATAAAACTAATCTTTATTATCATTAAGGATATTTTTAAAGATAAGACTTGGACTTGACTCAAAGACTCAACAAGTTTGACAAAGTCTAACTCATATCAAACTCAAACAAAAGTTTTGTGTCCACACATCTCTAATTAATAATATATTTTTTCCTAATATAAGAACTTTCAATAATTCATTGTTAAATTTTTTTCAATAGTTTCTTCACACAAAAACACACACAACTACATATGTAAATAATTATACATATAAAACTTGAAATAAATGTCCATAAATGCTGGAAATAAAATAACTACATGTTGGCTCAATTAATATGGCTAGCAATCACCAAGACTAGAAACTGAAGCTTATAAAAATGCTAGCTAGATATTTTAAGATCAGTTGTCATTGTGGCATTTTTTTGAGAATATTTTTTATTAATTTTTTTAGAGATAATTAAAGAGAGAATTGCCCAAATCATGTAAATGAGTTATCCTCTGATCTACAGATCAAGATTGCCAACTATATATATATATATATATATTGAAATATAATAAATATATCATGATACTTTTTTCATTTTAGGTGTTTTGGCCATGGAATCTCTTCATAGGCAAGTTTTGCCATTTTTGTTAAGAAGAATGAAAGATGATGTTCTACAAGATTTACCTCCTAAAATTATTCAGGATTATTACTGTGAACTTAGTAATCTTCAGGTAATGAAAATTTTTAAAATAATGTTTTTACAATTAAGAATCCATGAATCCTAATATTCAAGGACAGTTCCTCTAATAAAAAGATCAAGAGACATGGCAGTAATTTTAAGCCAAGTAGTATTGTAATCATTTAATTCCTTTCTTATTACAGAAACCAATCACAGCTAAAATTCAGTCTTCTGTAACTTTAGTCCCAATGATCTAACAGTTTTATTTGAGAGAGAAGTTATTCAATGAGAAATATAATGCAAAATTTGAAATATTGAATTTATTTAATAAATAATTAAAAATAATTAAATAAATAATAAGTAAGAAAGAAATTTCAAAAGCTGGCAAAAAAGCATCATTTATTACTAATTAACAGATCTCTTTAAGTTGCACTGTTTAACTAATTTTTACCAAATTTTATATATAGTCTTGTTTTATATTGCTTTTAAAACTATAAATTCAGCATTATTTGATTTAAGGTTAAGTGGATAGAAAAGTAATTCACTTCTGTATAAATCTCTACAATTCATGTTGTTAAACTAATTTAGAAAATTTTAAATAAAGATCTTTCTTATGCTGTTTAACATTTCATGAAAATTTTACATAATTGACCTCAAAATAAAGATCATATTTAATGACTTATGTTAGCATATTGTTGTTAAATCTTTCTCAGTGAAATTGTTTTCATCTGAAAAAAAAAGCAGTGATATAATAAATTTTTTTGTATTTGAGTGTACACACACACACACACACACACACACACACACACACACACACACACACACACACACACACACACACACACACACACACACAAAAAAAAAAAACACACAAACACACACACACACACACACACACAAACACACACACAAACACAAACACAAACACAAACACAAACACACACACACACACACACACACAAACACAAAAAAAAAATTTAATACAGTGGGTAATCAGTTAATGAACAGTTCGGATAACAAACACTTTTTCGAAAGATTTTTATGTTTGGTTAACAAACACATGTTCGGATAATGAACACTTTCACAGAACAAACTGTGGAACCTGCAGGCTGACGGAATGACAGGTCAGCCCAATGGCTGCGTGGTAAAGCTGTGGCTTAAGATTTGGGAGGTCCCACTCCTCCAATTTTTTAGGAGGGATCTGGGCCCGGCCCATTGAAACCTATCCTTCTGGTTGACTCCATCATGAGTGTTGGTCAGCCTGTGACGATGGTGGCTCTATAAGTGGACGCCTCCAGATAAAAATATTACATGAGAACATTTCGGCTTAACTAACCTAATGGAATGAGAGGCTTAGGCCTTGCGCGTTCATGGACTTATGGGTAAGGATGGAAGAATGGCTTAGGCCTTGCACGTTTGTGGACTTATGGGTAAGGATGGAAGAACAGTAATTTTTCCCGATTAAAATGAACTCGGACACAACATAAAACAAATCAAAGACAGTTTTTCCGATTAAAATGAACTCGGAGACAACATAAAACAAATCAAAGAATTTTCCCGATTAAAATGTACTCGAAGACAATGTAAAACAAATCAAAGATTTATTAAAGAAGATAAGAGAAAGATTTTACAATTTCTTGGTCTTAGAATGGCACTCATACCAGGTTAAGGTCAATACCATCTACCACGACAATGCTATTAATCCCTTCCAAAAAATTCTGAAGGAGAGAGAAAAGCAATCGATATTGGACAGATTCTTTAGCGGAAAATAAACATATAAATGAAAATGCAAGATTATGTATGTATATATTATTGTTATTATATATAAATAAACGTAGTAAGAAATTATATAATTTTTTATTTGTTTTTTTGGGTCTCCAGAACAAATTAATCAAATTCCGATAAAAACCTATGGTAAATCAATGATCGGTTAACGAACAATTTGGATAACAAACATTGTCTTGGAATGGATTATGTTCGTTAACTGATCACCCACTGTATATTAAAAGAAATAATAATAACCAAATTACTAGAAGAGCAAATCAATGTTCTGCCTGTAATTTGTTGTGGGGAATCGGGATCTGTTACATGTCAGATGGCCTAATTATAAATTAATATTTTATTTAATTAAAGATGAAAGACATTGTATCATATAATAATATAAAATTTTACTTCATATTCTAATTTTTTTACATACTCTGATATGTTTACTTATTTTTATTGTAGCATTTTCCGTCCAAGAAAAGTTATTTATTTTTTTACAAAATTTTTTTAATTGAATGTATAATATCCAAATTATGATGATAAATAAAATCAAAAATTCTCTCTGTCTTAACAATTAATAACAAATAAATTTGTTGTTTTTCTTAAAGAGAAAAGTTGAAAGTTTAGTAATCATTATATATTGCAATACTGGGGTCAGAATTTGTGATGTGTGCATATGTCATTTCCAGCTATAGGATAATACTCATTTCTGCAATTATTATTCATTATTTTATCTTGTAATATTTATTTCATAATTGTATTATTATTTGTTAAGCCATTTCAATCTGTTTTCTTTTGGGAAATTATTTCAAAATTTTTTATCTATCTATATACTTATAAAATACAGATTATGTATGTATGTATGAAACTTTTTTATTTAAAATCTAAAAAAGATATTTAGGAATATGATATAGAATTTTGTTCAGTATCAGTATGGGCATGTCCCTACGTCGCCCTTTTTTTTATTTGGCCCTTTTTTAGGGCCCTAGGGGGCCCAATTTTTATTTATTTTATGACAATAAATACCAATAGATGGCGCTAAGTGTGAAAGTTAGGGGCAACAGATAACTTACCTGCATTACTATTACTGGATTTTTACATAATTATTTAGCCAATACAATTATTATTGATTATGATACAGGATACTGTTCAGTATCAATTTGTGTTCAATCAGTATCTTTATATCATACCTTTTCATTGGATGTTTTATTTTAAAGGAATTTTTATGCTGAATTTGCAGTTAAGCCTGTTCTATATCCATAATTATGATTCTGACATATATTTCAGATGAAATTTATTGATATTTATATTTTATCACACAAAGAAATTATATAATTATTCATCAAGACGTAAACTATTAGACTTATATGTTTATCCAATATTATGTAATAATAATAAGTAATATTTAAAATCACACAAAAAGCAGTAATATATACAAATTTTTTATTTGTTGTAATTTTAAATGAAATTAATCCACTTTGCATTATTTCAAATTTATTTTGAGTCTCTTCCCCTTTGAAATTTTTTGTAGTGCTATGCATGATTATTATAACATTTTTCTCCAAGCTGACAGGAGAAACAATTTGGATTGGCCAGACCTATTTTATAACAAATGTTATATATTACATTAGTCTTTATTTCTCTAACAAATACGCATAAATATTTTATATTTTATTTAATAACTAAAACATTGTTAGTCATAATTTACAGAATTCTTCCCCCTTACATCATTTAACATCTCAAATCTACTCCTAAAGTGTGACATAATTTATGGATTCTCTCTAGCTAATAAACAAATAATACTTAAACTAGCACACACAGATATAATATACATAGCATATAGAAAATTTCCATTTTATTGTCAAATCTATTCTTATGCCACATCATGGTCATGATATAATTATGTATTTCAACCAAGCATTATAATAATATAAATTATATGTAAAAATTTAAATATTGTCCACACATTCACATAAAAAATCAGTGTCCAGCATTTCCTGAATGGCCATGCCCGTTTTTAACATGGGCAAAATAATTAAATTCTTGGGTAAATTAAATAAATATCCAAGCACGTGTTAAACAAGTGCTGGTTTTTTGCACGTGTGCATGGCCTTTTGTACTATGCCGGTAGTCTCAAACTCAAATTGAGAGCGGGCCGAATGCGCAGTTCGAAAGGAAACGAAGGTCGAATATTTTTAAACAAAAATACAGTGAAAGGAAAATATTTTATTTTTTCAATAGTTACTGATAGCACAGCGTAGGTTGAGTAGAGTATGCTTTAAAACTTTAGATCAGGGGTGGGCAACCTTTTTTGTAGGGGGCCGTATAGAAAAATTTATGGTGGGCCACGGGCCAAAACAAAAACAATTGATAATAATAGTATTTATTTAAAAAACAGAAGGTACAGATATGTAAGTATACATAGCGTTGGTATTAGATATAATAAAATAATGTGGCCCGCAGGCCGGAGGTTGCCCACCCCTACTTTAGATTATTATTTTGTTAACATTAAATTGAAATAATTTTCTGATTAATATGTATTTAAACAAATATCTAAAATATCTTGGGGAATACAAAATTACTTTGCGGGCAGGATGCAGCCCACGAACCGCGAGTTTGAGATCATTGTACTATGCAACATAGGACCAAGCAGGTGCTTCACTTTTTATTGCAAAGCGGTTGTTTAATACGTTTGTTTGTTTGTTGTGTAATAAAAGCTATTTCTATATATTTAATACAAGTGTTTTCATACAGGAACAAATTTTGAATATTTAATCATTTAATTTTTAAAGGAAATATAAACAAACAACAACAAGAGAAAAATGATATTGAATTTGGAGCATTGTTTATTGTATGATTATATATACAATATATTGCATGTTAATGATTATTTTTCAATAATTATTTTTAATATATGATTTATAAACAAAACTATGTTAATAATTATTTTTTCAATAATTATTTTTAATATGTGATTTATAAACAAAACTCAGCAACGCCGGGTATTACAGCTAGTTATATATAAAATAAGAAGATAATTGCACGCTTGAACAGTTTTATCATTACTTAAAACTTAATAAATGACTTAAATAAAAATATAAAATTAGGTGAAAAATTTATTGAAGTATCTAATAATGAAGAAATTTATCAAAGTTTTTCTTTGCAAATATGATTAAAAATTTATTTATTTATTTATACATGTGCAAAACCAAAGGAATGCAAAACTGGTGACTACAGCACGGTAAAACAATAAACTGTTTTTAGAAACAATTTATCATCAAAAAACGATTTTTTTAGCAGGGGGAAGCGTGGAATTTCAATCCACTCAATTTTTTTCCTTCAGCTCTTTTTGATGAATTTTAAAATTTTATGAGTTCATAAGGAAGGACCTAGCAATTTAAGAAAATTCTAATTTTTTCAGATTTTTAAAAAAATCCTTAGTATCAGAATTTTTATTTTTTTTGCATGCAGGAGAAGAACTCCACACTGCCGGGTTAATATCCAAAATTACACTACCTTTAGATGATACAATTTCTATTTCTAGCTCTTAGGTAGGACACAAAAAGCTTTATTACAATTATTATATAATCATAGAAATGTTTTTGGTCTATTCAACTCTCATCAGCTGTACCTATATTACATACATATACTATGTAAGACTTAATAAGAATAAAACAGAAAATCAAAAATCAAAATACAGAAACAGAAAATCAAATAGAATTCTATTTGATTTTCTGTTTAATTCCCAAATGTTATTAAATCTTACACAGTATATGTATGCAATATAGGTACAGCTGATGAGGGTTGACTAGATCGAACACATTTCTATGATTATATAATAACTGTAATAAAGCTTTTGTATCCTACCTAAGTGTTAGAAATAGAAACTGTACCACACACTATAGTGCAATGTAGGCTTGGATACAATTTCCTGGTAAGCAAGTGGCTGTTGTAAAGCAATAAAAGTATCATATCCACTTAAATGACTGCAGGGTGTTTACATTTCATTTTTTGTGACTTTCTCCTAAATTTCAGTGAAATTGTAACAAAAAATGAATGATTAAGATATATATGATTTCATTTTAACAGAATTAACCAATATTTTCCTATTATCTGTAATATTTTAAAATTTTCAGCACCATTTTACAGCTCATTGTATTAAAAATTCGATTTTTTTCTAAAAATTTCAAAAAAATCATTTATCAAATCCCATAATTAGAATAACTTTGTTATATTAGACAATAAAATCAACAGGATGGGATTAAAAAAAATCCAAATTGTATTGAGCCATTCAAATGTATACAATGTTTGTCTACATGTAATTTAAAAAAATATTTTGGCAACTCAAAAATTTAAAAACCATCATGAAAAGGATATATTTTCAATGAATACACACAAAAAAACCAATTTGCAAAAGCTAGATTAATAAAATCAAAATTATATTTTTTAATTCGTTTTTATTGTATTTTTTTATTTTTGTTCCATTTCCTTGATGTCTACATATATCAAAGGCATTGAAGTTAAGCTGTGTTATTCCAGCAAGATAAATGGCATTTAGACAAATGTATATTAGTATGATGGCCAAAAAACAATAAGCAAACTTGAATAAGTTTTAATCAGGGTGCAGTGTGAAAGGAATATTTTGGAAACAAATCAACAACTAAACTACAGTATTTTTCTACCACAAACAATATTTTTTGATTATAACACTAACACACACACACTGGTTTTTGTACCTAAGTGGGGTCTATGACTGGACACTGTACAGTTCGTTCCAAAAAGATAGTCACCTGCTTCACAGGGGCTGAGTTTACTGGAAGTTGATCGGTTATAAAGTCTGTTAGTTCGAACATGCATAGTGGAAACTAAAAATGGACGTATCTATTCTGATTAAGAATAGCGGTGAGGTATATGAATGAGATGGGTCAATTACAGCACTATGAACTGAAAAAAACTAATCGCTGCTTACTATTTCAAGTCAGGCAGACTTTCTAGTTATGAATTGAGTAAACAGATAACACGCTCTAATATCATTTTTTAAATTTTGAATATTGGTAATTATGAGTAGGCGATAAGTTTTTTTTCTTCTCTCCATCTCCCTCTCTGAGCTGTTTATGAGTTTACTTTAACTTATATGATCGCGCCGATCTCTGATTTCGCTTTGTCTAAATTTTTGAAATTCTTTTAATAGCATTCCTGTCTGTTTCCAATAATTATCTGAATTCGTTAACTTATTAATTTCGGCATTATTTTGTTATTACTACTATTATTTCTTTAAATTTAAGCGATCCTTTTTTTTCCGTTTTTCGTACAACACATTCGTTTTAAATCGAAAACGAAACCGGACATCGTAACTTCTCGTTACAGCACAATTATTCAGAAGTCATAATATTTTGTAAATCATAACATAAAAAAATATAATTAAATATAATTAGTATATAAAAAAAAATAAGTATTCGAAATCATAGTATTTTGTAAATAATAACATAAAATATATAATTAAATATAATTAGTATAAAAAATAAGTATTAATTATAATAATAAAAAGTAAGATAATATATAATCGCAAAATGGGTGTGACCTTATATTGTCATATTTATAGAATGATTTAGTTATCTATACTAAAAGTCAATAAAAAATAATACAGACACTGTAATATATGTAAATCTGATATATGTAGATCCAATTTTATGTAGAGATTACCTGACTTACAAAACTGGAGTCAATAAAACTCCAGTTATTCACTCCAGTTCATAACTGGAGTTCCATTGGTCTTCCATTGGACTTCACTCCAATATTGACTGAAGTGAATAAAATTGGAACACAGAGATATGATATTTTTCTCATAATTTCATCATTTAACCTATGTAAATGTATTTTATATGCTTATTAGATTAGCTTTATATGCTTAGATTTTAACAAGTTGAGTCAGGTTACCTTAACCCCCTAAATGGGTGCTTTTTTTTTCTAGTCTGTGTGCAGAAGTTCCATAAGATATAAAAATCTTATTAACAATGGTTAGTAGAAAATTTGGATGAATAGTCTTTATCTAGACCCCCCTCTTGAAAAACTGGAGATATGGGTATCAGAATTGAATCAAACTTCATCATTGCATAAATTAACTTTTATTTTAGAGTTCAAGTATATAGTGGCTTCTGCTTTTTATTATTTCTTTTTTATTTTATATACAAACTATTAAGATATTTTTGCACATACTTTATTAAAATTTCATATAAACTTTTTCTCCTTTTCATACTGCAAAATATCAAAAATAAAAAAAGTTAATGTGAAATTGAACAAGATAAATACAGTTTTAACAGAGAAAGCTGCATACACAAAATCATTCAAAGCATAATATTTAAGAATGCAAATTTTTACTTTCTTAAATATAACAAATAATATCTAACACAAGCAATTCTATTTGGTCCTGTGACATTTGTTATAAAATTTTACTATATTTTGAATTTCTTTCGAATGAAACTGAAAATTCACCACTTTTTTCTAACAATTCACATATGGTGAACGGGCAAAAGGATTTTTGGAATACTAGTTATCAATATTGACTTTAAACATTGTTATAAGAAGTAAATTCAACAGTCTAACAGCAATATTATTTTAGTAGTGATAGGAAGTATTTTGTTCATTTAAAATTAATATTATAATAAATATCAATTTTAAATTATTGAAAAGGAAAAAGGCAGGTTATTTATATTTATATTTAGAATAGGGGAAAATATATGTTGAAGACTTTACTAATATAAATAATATTTTAGTATATTTTTATTACATACTATTAATGTCAGTTCTATTTAATTTTTTTCATTAATTATAATGATTAACATAATTCCTGCAGTCTGTGAGATATTATTATATAAGTTATAACAAAAAATTGATTTAAAATATTAAAACTAGTTTTCAACTAATTTTACTGAAGATCTTTCATCCAAAATTAATATTTTATATGGTACTGAAAACTAATATAATATTCATATATGGTACTGAAAATAATAAAAAAATTATTATTAAAATGGATAAATTAATATGTTTTGTTTTTAATTCAAGGTACAATTATATGAAGATTTTGCTAAAAGTCAAGCTAGAAAGAATCTTGAAAATACATTTGATGAGGATGATTCATCTAGTACAGCAGCCACTTCACATATATTTCAGGTAATTTATATATAAACAAACAATATAAATTTGTAATTTTATAAAATGTAAAAAAAGACTAATGAATAACTTATTAGAGCTTTGCAATATTTCCAAAAGAACCATTATGATTATTTTTTTTTGTGAAATGAAAGTGCTTATTATAATATATATTCAATTGTTAAATATGAGTATCTATATATATTTTTAACCTGCTTTCTGAAGAAAAATAAGATTTATAAGATCACTATGCTGATTATATGTCTCACTAATAACTTTTGAATTAATGAGCAGATTTTCATGAAATTTGGTAATAATCTTCTACCATTAAAGGTAACCTCAATATCTCATTATTTGATGCTTCTACTTCAACCATTTAAAATGATGAACTTTCATATTTCTGAGATACTCCTAATAAATCCTGAACTAATCATTGAATGTTTTTGAAATTTAGCAGGCCTTTGAAGAACATTTTCATTTCATTGAAAATGTTCTCAAAGAGACATCAATTAATTCAAAAATTAAAATAGTTTAAAAATGGTTGCCATTCAAACTTCAAAGTTTTTCCCCTAATAATTTTTAAAATATTTGATGGAAATTTATAAATTATTTCAGCGTAGTCAGGATATTAATGGAAAATGATATAAGATTAAAATACATATATCATTAATATTTTAATCCCAAATCTTTAATAATTTCAAAATAAAGAACACATTCATTAAGTAGACAATTAATTCTTTCCAAATTCCTTGTTTCAATTTGTATATTCTCAATTTACATGTTTTTTGAAAAATCTCCTTAAGCAAAACTTTAAAAATTTGTTATAAAATTAACAAATAATAAATGCATTTAAAATAATGCATTTATTTGTGATATGTAATTATTTTATCAATATATAAATAACATTTTCTGGTGTTATAAAACAGTGATCACCAAAGTGGATGCATAAGAAATTTTCAGGGATGTTATTTTTGTTTGTCATTATTCATGTCTGCTGTATTCAGAACATGATATTTTTATTCATTGATAAAGAGATGCTCAGTTAAAAATGTTTGGTGATTACTGTCTTACAATGATTGTAATTTTAAAAATCATTTTTTATTTGAAAAAATTGTTAAAAATTGATTATAAAATATTTTAATCCAATTAGCTCTCTACAATTTCCAATTGCAATTTTTTAATAATTTAAATTGTCACTTGAAACATTTAAATCCCATTCATTGCTGAACTACAATACAGATTATTAAACTTCAACTTGGAAAAAATCATATTTACTTCTTTGAGTATTATTCAAACTGTTTAAAAATTTAATAATGATGAATAATTTTAAAAATAGATTATAATTATATTAAATGATAAGTTTCTAAATAAATTGATATTTTTATATAAGGAATTATTAAAATTGCTGCATAATAAATAAATCAAGCAACTAGATTATTTTGATGATAAACAGAATAAAACAATTTAAATAGAATTAAAATAAATATATTCAATGAAAATAACTTAAACTTAGATAATGATCATAGGATTTTATAAATAAATAACTAATATATTTAATCATAAATAATATAATTTTAATTTTTTTTATTTATAAAAAATAAAAAAATATAAAAATTAAAATAACTAATATATTTAATCATAAAAGAATACTAAATATATAAAACAGTATCTAATATCTTTTATATTATAGATTTAACTATATCTCCAATAAATTTATAGAAATTGTGTCAATTTGAGTTACTTTACAGTAAAAAAGATCTCAACTTAATCTATTTGATTAATTATCAATATCAGTTTTATTTCTTAGTTTATATTTTCTCATATAAATACTAATAATGTTTTAAAAATTATTACAATAAACTTAACATATTTCCCTGATATTATTTAATTTATTAAAGCAATAATTATTCTAAATTTTTAATAGTTAAATAGTTTATTGTTATTTCAAATACAACAATTCTAGTTAATAATTATTAATTATAATAATTTCATTCTTGAGTTACAAACGTAATTTGTTCATAAGATTTGTTTGTAAATCAAGTTTGTAACAGAAACTATTATTATGAGACACCAGAAATATCAAAACCACTGCATATGTTGTAGTGTATAATACATTCCATAATTAGACCAATTAGAAGTTTATTTCAAAGATATGAATAAAAGGTTATAATTTCAAATAAGATTTTTTAGTATAAATGCCACCATTTGAAATACTGCTATTATATGCTAAATAATTGCATATTTATCATATGGGAAAATATAATTTTATTAATTTTTTAAAGCACAAAATTATTTTTTATAAATATAAATCACAGTTTAAAATTGCATTTTATAATATACTATCCAGGATACCCAGCATTACTCAGGAATTTCAGGAACATAATACAGTTAATATGACAACTCTTACACAATCAACTTTCTGGCTACATCAGCATCCTGGCTAGAAATAATAAAATCTTAAATTAGTTTAAGTGAATTTATAGGTTAAGTAAGTGTGAATAAGCCATCATATCACACTTTTTCTGACAGCCATTTTTAGAGTTTACTACAAACTGGAGGGTCAACCAGAAAGCTGAAGAATGGATAAGTCAGTAAATCACTACAAGTTCTATACCTAATGGATAAGTCAATAACGAACCTTGCAGAAGTATCATTTTGTCATATCATTCATTTATTATAGCATTTGGAATCCATTGGTTTTTTGTGTCCAATTTTAATGTTGATTTAACCAGTATATCAAGTCATAACGATGTCATTGTGACTTCATGTCTCAATAACAATTTATGTCATCCTTTGTTAATCAGGATGATCTTATAATCACATTGATACTAGTATGACCCAGTCATGACATAACATGAAGGTATTTTCATTGTCATCCCAAAATGCCCCACCTATGTTACCTGCAGGGCCATGGTAAGTCAGCATGCAAAGTTTGGTCCTGAGAGATCAATTGATGCAGGAGCCTCTATGAAACTGAGATAACAGACAGACAAACATTGTATTTTATATATATACATGGAAAATCAAATAGTAAAGCAAAAAAAAAGCATTGAAAATCTACAAAACAATATGTCAGAACTATAAATGGGTTAGCGAAGGACTTCCAATATAAAAAATCAGTTTTTATTTCAAAAATTGGAATATGGAATATCCCTTACTTTTGTGTTATTGATATTTTAAATAAATTTTGCCTTATAATTTGGCTTTTATAATAGACATACTTTTATTCTATATTTACAAAAAAATTTGAATAATTTTCCTGCTTCATGATTCTGTCAAAAATAGGGATAAAAGAGAAAAAATTATATGAATAAATTAATGAGAAAAAATTATATGAACATTAATTATATCAATGGCATCTTGGAATTGAGGAAATACATTATTGTATTTATTAATTATAATCAAAATAGGATACAAAATAATTAATAATTATTATTTTAGTGCAAAACTTTAATAACAATAATTATATTATAGTAGTTGAAATTTTATGAAAATGATGTTATCACTAGAAATTCAGTAGTCTGTTGTTCATAATAGAAAATGATAATGAAAAATAAATAAAACTGTAATAAACAGTTTAATTAACAAATGACATTTTCACAAACAATGCTTTTAAGTTTATTTGCACATTGATTTGGTAGAAATATTCCTTGGTCAAGTTATCATTACATCATGAATAAATGTAAAATGTTAATATTGAAAGTTAAATAATAATTAAAATAGAAATAAAATAAAAAAAATGTAATGCATTCATGAAACAATTGGAAAATATTTAATACTTCACAAATTAGGCTTAGATATCAAGTATCCTTTTAATCTGGAATCATCTAATGCAATTTCTTTACTCATTTAATATATTTTTGCTTGACACAGAAGTTTTCTGATTCTAATTAATATATTATAATGGAGATATACCTGTAATAAGTAAGATTATTTTTATAATTGGTCTTTTAGCTTTATTAAAATCCTTCATATTTGAATTCTAAGACTGCCTATCACCACACGGAATTTACACGGACTGCTTATCACGGAATTTATTTTGATAATTCAACAATCCTAAATGGACAGATTTTATAATATAAGAGAATGATCTGTTGAACTTAGTCAATAGCAATCTCAATATCTACCAACAAGTATAATCTATTCTGAATAATCCCAAGATTGAGAAAAAAAATCTTTACATAGAAATCTCAGTTTATTTTTTTTTTAATCACTATATATTATCTGTTTAAATAATATACTTTGTAACAAGCAGAAAATGTATCTACAGTGGATTCCACTTAATTGGGATATGTCGGGACTAAGCCATTTTGTCCCAATTAAACGAAGTAGTAATAAATTCTAAAATAAAATAATGTAATTTGTAGATAAATAAATAATAGTAAAAAAATAATAATTAGCTACCTATTTTAATTATCTATTAAAATAGGTACCTAATTATTAGTTTTTTATCAATCTCCTGTGATTTCTTGTTCAACACTGGGCCACTGATATTCACGCATTGCCCACTAACTATAGAAATCCATTGATCTAATGCTTCTTTGACTTTTGGATCCTTTCCATCACATTTTCTTTTGAATGTTCCCGGAATTTCTTTCTGTAATGCCCACTTCTCACGCAGTTGATGTTCTTGTTGTAGAAAACGCGCTGTGGTAGATTTTGGTTTATTTCAGCGAGTCTACGATAGCTTGTATTAAATGGTTGGCTTTTAATTTTATTCAGCAAAGCAATTTTACTTGAGTGTAAAATTCTTTCTTGACATCTTGGCAAAGATTAGTGTATGTATGTGTAGCCATACTTTCGAAAAATCCCTAAAATATATCAAAAATTGAAAATTCTTTTTCTGCTACTGTCCCAATTAAGCAAAAAGTTGTCCCAATTAAGCATTTAAATTATGTATTAGTTTATTAGTTTGGTTTCTGTTCTGTGAGATTTATCCCAATTAACTGGTCTCCCTATTAAGTAGAATCCACTGTATAGGCTGACAAAGATGGAACAATAGATATATGCCAATTTCTTAGTAGATTATTGAAAACATCTCTAGTATCAAAATTAATAGCCTCCTTTATATTTTTAATATGAAGATAGGCTCATTTTTATTATTTAAGACATAAGAGTTACTATATACCTAAAACTGTTGGATTTACTATGTGATGCTGATTAAAACTAACTTTTGTTAGTTTTAATCAGCATCACATAGTAAATCCAATAGATTCCTTTGATAATACAAACAAAAATAATTCTTCTGTTGTGAAGAGTCTGTTGTTAAATACATATAATACTATGTAAAAATTTGATATTGATTTTCTGTTAATAATTTTCAAAATCAATGCATAAATTGATTTTGATCAATGACATCATTTTTTTAATTTATTGGATATTCAATAATTTGATATTTTATTATAGTAATCAAATTATTGTTTTTATTTTGAATAGTTATTTAAATTATTATCTTTTCAGGCTCTACAGTATTTGAGAAAAGTATGTAATCATCCAAAATTAGTATTAACTAATCAACATCCAGAATATGAACGAATAAATACTCAGCTGAAAGAACAGAATTCTACTCTATCTGATATTCAGCATGCAGCCAAACTTTGTGCTTTAAGGTAAATAATTTAGCTATAGTAATTATTATAATAATCAACAATAATAATGCAACAAAATAAAAAAAGCAAGTTCTAAATCATGGTTACTATAAAGACCTTATATATTATAATGTTTATGATTTGTTTTGGGTGAAGATTTTTATAGTTAAAATAAATTTCTTAAATAGAAGTTATGTATATATATACATACATACAATAAAAATCTTGATCCCAAATATTTATGTAAATGTGTGTGTGTGTGTGTGTGTGTGTGTGTGTGTGTGTGTAAGTGTGTGTGTGTGTGTGTGTAAGTGTGTATGTGTAAGTGTGTGTGTGTGTGTGTGTAAGTGTGTGTGTAAGTGTGTGTGTGTGTGTGTAAGTGTGTGTGTGAGTGTAATTTCTTGGTTTATATAAATAATTGAGACCAAGATTTTTCATATAACCTGAATTATTGCTTAATATGTTAATCAGGAATGGATATTATCAATGATAACTAGAGATTTCATGGAGTAAATAAGAATATGTTCATTGGAACTTTGTACTCATTTTCCCACCATAACATATTCTGGTCCAAATTTTTATTTTAATCACAAAATTGACCATTATTAAATCAGTTGTTTTTGAATAAAGTAAAAAATGTAATAAATTTATAAATATGTTATGTATTAAATATAATAAATGTAGTTAATAATAAATTTTCATCTTACTAAAATATGTGAACAGCATATTTCATACCTTAATACTTTTTAAGTTAATGGCTTGTAACAACATATGTAGAAGAAGAAAGATCATGGCTTCCACTAGATCTGCAGATATTCAGAAATTTTTATGAGAAATTGAATGAATTTTATAATTTCAATACATGATCCACTTAGATTTTAATCTAAGAATGCTATTGATGGCTTAACACAAAAAAAATTCCTTTATATAATATATAACTATTACAAAATTCCTATGATTATTTAAGATTGTCTGCCATTGAGCTAAGTAATCATCCTGATATGCAATATTTAATAAAATGAAGCATACTACATTATATATATTATAATTATTATTTACAGGTTCTCCTCTACTTACAATGGGGTTATGTTTTGATAATCTTATTATAAGTCAAAAATGATTGATAATTATAATAATTTTAAAATTAATAGTAATAGCAGATAATGAAAGATCATCCAAGTAATAAACAATTTACTACTTGGATAGTCCTCCAAGGTTGTAAGTAAATGCTTTACCATATAGCCATTGGCTGATTTTAAATTTTTAATAAAACAAAAAAAGTATTTCTAGCCAATATGCTATGAAAATAGCCAAGTTCAGAATATCATAAGAGCAGTCATAAGATCAGATTATCATAAGTAGGGGAGTACCTATACATTCACTGTATTAAATGAAATCATAATCATATCCAAAGTTAATCTTCATGATTAATTTTATATGTCAAACACACATAAAATTAGAACATTATTAGAACATGTAAAACATTATGCTATTAGAAAGAAAGAATTTGATTTATTGTGGGATTTTGGAGATGGATTTATTGAACTATACTGACTGCCCAATTCTTGAAAATCAATTCTTGATTCTAGGCTTAGTTTACTATATACTTTGATATTCCAGTATAGGTTAAAATAAAAAAAGTATTTTTAATTGTTGATCTAAAATTTGAAACTAGAGTGGAGGATGATATCAGAGAATAATTGCAAACTGTTGTTTTCATAAAACAAAATTATTTATTGAAAATGAAGAATATATGATGTCATCTGACTATTCAATAACAAAATCAACAAATGGAAAAGATCCTCTAATTTATGGAAGGACTAAAAAAACTAAAAAATTGTAAAAGTTTTCAACTTGATGTGACCCATAGCTGACTTATCTAAAAGGAAAGAATCTCTTGAATGATAAAATATACCTGTAAATGGCAAAAGTTAGCAGTCAAGCATTTCTTTTGTCAGAAATGTTATGCCTTCAGAGTTTCTCCTCATTATCTTATATTTCATTCATAATTTCTTCAGTCATCAGCATTCTTCTTTCTCAATTTTCAGGATGTGTGTTTGTCCCATAATGATTGGGATAAAATCAAATCACAGATTTTTTGTATCAAGATGATGAAAAAGTTCTTATAAACATAGACCCAAAAATATTACATTTAAGAGAAATATGCACATTTTATTGCAATGCTTTTTCAAAGATTATAAGAGAAACACTTAATTAATGAAATAAATTTAAAAACATAAAATTGACATCATCCAAAATGGAAAAATATAATATGATGATAAACTGCATTGTCAGTTTTGTTTTTTAAATTTATTTTATTGATTAAATACATTTATATTACAATCTTGAAAAAGCACTACTAAAAAATATGCATATTTCTCTTAAATGTAATGTTTTTGGATTTTTTCATTATTTTGATGTAAGAAATTTGTGGTTTGATTTTGTTATAACTATTATGGGACAATCTGTATATATCTCCAATTGTAGAATATTCTAACTCACAGATTGTTAAATAGCCAGTTTCATCAGTGACATTTAATCTCGAATTCTATAAATCTACAATTCATCATATCTGACATATAAACAACAGTTCAAAAAAAAAATCATTTCATCAACAAAATCTAAATATAAGTAAAAAAATCTGAAGTTTAGCACATTACGAGGAAGGCTTTGGTCAGTTTCATTTTATCCCATGTTGCATAGCATGCATTAGTAATAGCAGCTAATATGAAAGTGCAAAAGATTTGAAGGCAGAATTTCTATGAAACTAAAAAATCAATAATAATTGATTTAGTTGAACATATTAGGATATTATTGAAAATAAATAAATAATAGTGTAACTTTAAGGAAATGTATGATGCTTAGGATTGCTTAATTTAACAGCAGTTTGAAAATACTGTTATTTTACACATTCATTTATTTATATATTATCTCTTAGCACCAGTGCCCGACTGCTGAAAGATCTTGGGAAATTTTTCATGATAAATAAAAATCTTGAAAATCTTTCAACAGCCTGATACCGGTGCCTAAGAAATAATATATAACATACAAATCTTTGGCTTAATTTAATGTGTAAATTAACAGTACTTTCTAGTTCTTTCTTGATAATATGTTATATATAACTACATTTTTAATTGTTATGTTAAATTTAGTAATTAATTATTTTTTAACTTTATATATAATTAATTAATATAATGAGGACTGATTACATGTATATAATTATTATATTTTTACATTTTTACATGCTTGTTTTCTAAAATATTTAAATCTTTATTATAAAAAATGCTCCTTTCTGTTTTGTTCCAATTGTTAATTGTTTTGTGCTGTACTAATGATAGTCTTGCATATGACCAAAAACATTATACATCTTTAAATAAAAACTTTTTATTTCTTTGATTATTCTTGTATGAAATTATTTTAGATTTAAATGTAGATTTGATATTGTGATTAACAGTAACTATTAACAATCAGGTGAGTGTGAGAAAATGAAAAACTCAACAATTATTTAGATTTACCTATTATTAAAATGTAAAACAAGTGAATTATTGCTCAAATATAAAACATTTAGAGGTAGTCTTAATGTTTTTTAATTTACAAATATAAAAATAAGTCCATTTCATCATTCATTCTGATATCACTGTCACTATCAGTCATTTGTTACTGTAATTAAAGGTTTAGCTATTGAACTGATTTTTTGTGAGTAAGTTTAATCAATGGTTTAAACTATCATTTATGCTTAACTGATGTTGATGAAATAGAACTTGATCTTAAATGGTACTTTAAATTACAGTTTTTGCTAAACTTGATTGGTGAAACTGCTCAAATTTCTTTAATAACAATTCCATTTTATGCAGAGTGGAATTTCTGAGAGATTAAAGATGTATATAAATGAAATGGTATATGATTTACTAAATAACAGATGTTTATATGTTTTTCTTTTTTTTTTAACTGTGAAATAAACATTTATCTCTTTTCTCCAAACAATATCTGGATGTTTTATAATATTAAGGTAAATTAAACATGTTTATTTAAGTATATGAAAATAAAAATGATGTTCTTTGAGATAAAATTCAATGAATGTGTTCCTATTAAATTTTTCAATATAAATGCAGCTTCTTAAAATAAAAGATTACAAAGATTAAATCTCAATTATGAATAAATAATTTAATTACTTTTCAATATTATATGTATAGTTTGATATGACTAAACACTGGACTCTAGAGCAAGAGCTAGTATCATATTATTTTTAATAAAAATCACTAACTTATATATATATGATTAAAAAGTTTGAGACACACTGAAGTTTTCAGGGCTGTAAATATATTTAACAAATATTAAAATAAACAAAAGAATTATATTATGAATTTCTTTTTATTTCTGAATATTTCAAATATATTTGCATTTGTTTTTCATTAGAGAGCTTTCATCATATGAGAGAAAATCATTATAGTGAAAGATAATGATGTTTTAGTTTTATTATAAAAATAAGTATTTTAAATATATTAACTTAAAATATTTTTCTGCATTGTAGGCAATTACTATTGGATTGTGGTATTGGCACAGAATCCCTGAACAGTAGCACAGGAACAGAATCAGTAGTCAGTCAACACAGAGCTTTGGTCTTTTGTCAGCTAAAGAGCATGTTAGATATTTTAGAAACAGACTTATTCAAGTAAGTCATTTATGTGTATATTTTTATCAGTTATTAATTTAAGAATTTGATCATGTAAATCAAAAAGAAAAACAAAATTTATTGGGAAAGCACTTCATAAAAATTCAAAAGTATATTTGATTTTATCTTTACATATAAATACAATAAAGATATAAAAAGGGAGAATACTTTATCACTATGTATAATTATAGTCAATTTCTCTTTAAATATATTTTTAAATAATTTATTAATTTTATTTACTATATCAAAGCACATTTTTAGTTCATATAATATGAAATTCTTAATAAGAAGTCAAAAAACACTTAACATTTAAAATTTATTTGAAATTAATTACATAGTTTATATGAATTAGAATAGCATTAAACAGATTTCCAACATTTAGAAAAAAATGAAGAAAAATTGTCTTATTATTCAGTTTAATACAAATCATTGAAGCCACATATAGTTCTTTATAATAATAGAATTATATTTAATAAGATTAAACTAGCAGCTGATGAAGTATTGACAATGATCCTAAAATGTTACTGGTGATTTATATTATAGTAAATAATAAACAATTATTAAAAAAGTAATTAATATTTTTATAAAAATAATAACACAAAAATAAAAAAAAATATTTAATATTAGGCAAACATTTGCCTATTATGTGAAGCCAAGAAGAAGAGTAAATATTTATAGATTGCTCTAGAAGTTTTTTCATTCATCACATATTTTTAAATTGGTGTTTTAGCTAATGGCACATGATGTCTTTCTCTTTCTTTGACATCTTTTGAGAATTTCTGGATTATAAAAATCCAGCACTTCTTAATTGTTAGGATATTGGATTTCAGAGTACACTGAATTTTTAAGAAAAAATTTTAAATTATGTAATTTTTGATTTAAAAATGAACCTCAGAGAGTATTAATTTTGTCAGTAATGGATAATCTGTACATTATGGTATTTGTCAATGATTAAATATGTTATATGATTCAATGAGAACAGAATGAATGCAAATTTTTATTAAACAATCTAAACAGTTATAATTTTGAATTGATGCAAATTTTTTTAATTTTTGAAAGCATTATCAGTTATGATTTTGTAAAGCAGTTGGAAGTGACAAATAGTCAATATAAATTAATGTAATTATTTCTTTTTTCTGTATGGAAAATATCATAATGATCTTTATATACAAAATCAAACCAGCAGATTTTTTTATTATTTTAATAAATAATAATATTTAGATCGGAAGAGCGTCGTGTAGGGAAAGAGTGTAGATCTCGGTGGCAACAACAGACAATTAGAAAGGGAATCAAATAATTTTTATTATTTGATCCCCCTTCATGATTGTCTATTCATCAACTGAGCATAGTATCATATGTTAATTTATAGACAGACAATCATGAAGAGGCTATGATGCTAGATTAGTTTTGCATTTGAAATACTGTATATACTCGTGTATAAGCCGACCCCCCCGACTTCGGAGTTTGAAAATCAGTAAAAATGCATAACCCGTGTATAAGCCTACCCCCGACTTTAGCACTTAAAATTCAATAAAAATTTGAAATCGATAAATTACGTGATCTTTGATTTTTAATTACCGATATATTAATGCCATTGGTCAAAATAAATATTTTATTAAAACTTTAAATATATACAAATAAAATAAATTATTATAATACAGACAACAATAAATCAATTTAAAAAGTAAAATTTTATTTTACCCGAAGCGATCGAGCGCATCACATCGCCGACTCCAACTTGCATCTGTATAAGTGCATCAGATAGGCGATGCCGTGCTGCCTGATGCGCTGCGATGCAGAAATTTTCGACAATAATCCAGCTAAAGTGATCCAACGCACACCTACATAAGATTCTTGGATTATTGTCGAGAATTTCTGCCTCACGATGCATCAGGCAGCGTGGCATCGCCTATCTGATGCACTTATACTATATAAATGCAGGTTAGATTCGGCGGCGTGATGCGCTCAATCTCCACAGGTAAAGTAAAATTGTACTCCAAAGCGAGATTGATGTCGGTGTATGACATCATCATTAGGATGACATAGCTTCAGAAAATATTAACGAATAGTAATAAATTTTTATAATTTATATAAAAATATTTTCTTTTTATTATTGTTATTGAATAACTGTTTTCTTTTCTAAAAAAGTTCATATTATATTTTAAAAATTCCATTAGAATACGTCTACATCACACGACTCCCAAGAGACCATTCGAAGTTTCGTTTTCCCTATAGTTGAGTTGAATTCGTATTCAAATCAAATCTTTGATCATATTTTAAAATGATAGACAATCATGAAGATCTCATAAACGATGATGTCATACACTGTTAGGATGACGTATGCAACGCGATTTCTAGACGTTAAGCATGCGATTTCGAAGTTTTGATTTTGCTTACGATGAACTTTTTTGATACATTAAAGTTATTTTTCAGTACAGATTTTAAATAATTATTACTTTTCTGTAATTTTAAACATTATTTTAGTTACTTTTTAATCTATTTTAATTAAATCATCGATGAGTTAAATATAATAAGTATTTATCGATTACTAGCGAATGAATTAAAAACAGTCTTAATTAATAATAATGAAAAATAAAAATATTTTTTTCACTCAAATACGAATCCTAGATAAGATTCTTGATTGATTGTCAAATTTTCGCATCGCGTCGTATCGGGCAGCGTGGCGTCGCCTATCTGGTTACGGTATATATACGAGATTGAAGTTGGCGGCGCGACACACTCGATTGCATCGGGGTAAGATAAAATTTTACCTGGTATCATATTAAATGAATTATTGCAAAATTTTCTTCCTATCTTCAGGAAACGTTCAATAAGTTATGGCTTTGCTTATTACTTCAATTTCTCCAGCCGAAAACAAAGTTGATTATTTTTGATCTGTGTATAAGCCAACCCCCCACTTCAGAAATTTTTTTGAGGAAAAAAACCTTGGCTTATACACGAGTATATACAATAGTAATGTTTAATTTAACCATAGAAAAAGCAAATACAAGATTAATGTTAGCTTTTAGTTCATTAATAAAATTATTTGATTAACAACTTTTTTATAGAGGTAATAAAATATATTTTGGACCTGAGCTTCTCTTCAGTTAACAACAGAACTGATAATTCTAGAAATCACAACAAGCACTTGAAGCACGATAAATACACTAATTTATTATTAGATATATATAATATGCACTACATATACTGTATACTTATTTTCTGGAAACACTTTCGGCCTATTATGGCCCTCCTCAGCCAGTAATCTCTTGACTCGCTTGAGATTACTGGCTGAGAGCAGGCCAAAAGCGTTTCCAGAAAACAATTATATTATTAGTATATGTAGTGCATATTATATATATCTAATAAAATTAGTTTTTATCCTGGTTCAAGTACTTGTGATTTCTTTTGTCAGTAGAAGCAGCGGAACTCAGTTGTTTATACTTGTTGTGATTTCTTATAGTTGTAAGTCTTTTACTAATTTAAAATAAGGTTTATAATAAAATTTATTTATTCAGTGTGAATATAGTAAATTTATTGTGTGGTATTAGAAGCAGCAGAACTCACTTGTTTATAGCTATGATAATTCTAGAGATAATTTTCCATTTTCTCTAAATTAAAAATTAAATTACCAGTAGTATAAATTTTTAACAATTTTCAAAATAATATACACAGAAATGGTAATGGTACCCATAGTTATAGAATGATTTGTGAGATTCATATTTACATCTTGATCTTGAAACAAAAAACAGAAGAAAAGAGTATTTAATGTATTTGATCATTATGGATATGACAATGTGGATCAGCAATAGTTTAACACTGATATTATTGATAAATTATATTTTAAAAAGCAAAATCTTTAATAAGTGTTTAAAGGACAGTTAATTTGACAAGAGAATATCAAATTTTGTCTCTGATTATATACTCTTTGTTTGCGAGTTCTTACTTTATGAATTCCCATGTTTTCAAATATGTTTTCACCAATAAAACTGTCTAAAATTTTGGCAGGTGATTATGGATTGGTATCTTAATTAATGAAGGCATCTCTTAGAAAAACTTAGGGATGAAAATATTTTAGTTCATGTTCGAATTTTCATTTATAGATATGAACTATCAACCAAGATGAGAGGATGTATATAACTAAGTTGATTGACAATTAACTACTAACTCATTGCCTCACTGAATTTCCCTAAAGTAATTTGATGACATGAAACTATCTCACTGGCAAATGGCCTTATAGTTCATAAGGTAAGATTCAGTTTTATTTTGTTGCACATGAAACAGTGTGACATTACAAACATTATTGATAGAAAACAAGAGATAAATTAAAATATAAAATGTACAATTTATTTGATTTTTGTATTAAATAGCATATATCCTTCCTAAGTATTAAATTATGCATAATTATTGCCTGAGAGAAAAAGTATTGTAATGATCTAACTTAATCCATCAGAAAATAAACATTCCAGGCAGACAATATTGCATCATCTATTGAATAAGTCATCAAGTTTTGTTAATATTTGAAATTTTGTATATTTTTTAAAATAGGCATTGAAAAAAAAAACATATTTAATAGTCTTAAAGTTTAAGTGCGATTCATAGAAATGAAAATCATAAGAATTTATAAAGTTTCATTACATAGTCTTTCAAATATTTCAGTCTAAAAATGTACATAACATTAATGAAGTTAAAATTATTACTGTATATAGATATTAAAATTATTAACTTTCTAATAAATATCATTATGTGCTAATTTTATGATAGAGTAAGATAGTGTTTGACTTACAACAAACTCATACTTATGGTGGCAATGTCATTGATAAATTTTTTTCTGGTCAATGCAATTGACTTGGGTTCAATTCTCTGACACAATGATCTGATATACAGAAGCATCCTTTTTGTGTTTGTTAAGTTTATTATAATAAAGTGGAATGAATGCAATAATAAATATTAGTATAAACAGTCCATAAATTTTGAGCATTTTCAAACTTCCAAATTATAATAGCAGGGTTTGAAATTCTTGGAACCAAACTCCCGTTATAAGTCAAGGACTATCTATATATTAAATTGATTTATATATCTAAATAAAATTTTTAAATATATTTAACAATTAAAATTAATTATAACCTGATAGCATGCAATGTACTGCTTGAATTGGAAGTTCCATAAATCGAGGAATCATTTGTCTTGTATCTTCAAAATCTAGGATTTCTACATTTCCAAAATCTAGAAAAATAACTTGAAGTTTCCCTCTGATAATTTTTAAAGGAACTGCTCTATACCATAAACCATCATCTAAAAATAATTAAGTAAAAATATATGTATAGTTTTTATTGATGGAAAGTAATATTATAGTCATAAAAAAAATAAAACTCAGATGAATATAATACCTTTCATGTACTACAAATGATTTCAAATATATAAAACTTAAAACATTTTAAAACACTGTCATCTTGTAATAGGTCTAAAAAGAGATTTCAAGAATTATGAGAAATTTAAATGCTCTGCAATATTTTGTTATTGACATATTTAACAGACACTCTGACAGACAAAAAGACACCAAGTAAATTACATGAGACAATTATAAAATTTTCTGTATTTGATAAATAATCTTGTTACTCAGAATGTATTAAATTCTAACTAATAAACAAATTAATATTCCTTAAATGGTGATTAAATGAAATTTTTTAAAGATTTCATGCATTTAACAATATTGAAAGTTTAATATTCATTAAGAAAAAATATAAAAATGAAAATTTAAAAAACCAAATAATGAAACTTGTACATATTATAGTATAGCTTAGATGCTACAAAAACTGATTGACAAGTAAAAAAATTGCACAATAAACTCAATACTTGTATGCATATGTGTATGCAAGACCAATATAATTGATTTCTTTGTTGATATAGAACATTATTTAATTACCTAGGAAATACCACAAGAAAGATGAGTTGATGTAGCTGCTGGACAACTCGAAGGCAACTGGCCAAATGGTGGCGAACAGAAGGTAGACTTAGAAAAGACAGTAGAGTTTGGTCTTATTTCAAACATCGTTTAATGGCATTGTATTCTCCTTTGATAGATGAGGTGGCTCTAATTAAACAAGTATTTTTCCTTCTGTTAGTAGAAGCAGCAGAACTCGGTTGTTTATAGTTATTTTGGTTTATTTGTTTAAATTGATATATTGAATAAGTTTATATCATATTATTTTTTTGAGTACAATTTTAAATTAATATAGGCCATGGATCGTGCTCATCGTATTGGACAGAAAAAAGTGGTTAATGTATATCGTTTAGTAACAAGAGGAACTTTAGAAGAGAAGATAATGGGGTAAGATTAATTTTTAATATATGATTTTTTAAGGTTATCTTGAAAATTACATAATAAAGTAATTAACATATTATATTAAAAAGAAGCTATTACAGAAAGCAGACAATGTATTGAATCTTCATTATGAAGAAAAATTTAAAATTCAATATAGAGATATACTCTAGTTTACATAAATAATTGGGGCCAAAGTTTTTTATGTAACCTGAAATTTTCATAAGTCAGAAAAATAATTTTTTAACAAAAATTTTGTATCCAAAATTCCTGGTTGTTGATGGACTATGATGATCGCATTTATGTAATGTTGTTATACAATATTGTTTCCTGATTGAGAAAGAGGGACAATGCCATATGGAATGATACTGTATAGTAAGATGATACTTAAGATCAATAAATTATACAAAATATAAATAAATTAAGTAACATAAACTTTTAAATATTGTAAACTAACATGTTCACACTTGAAACTTACAAATACAGATAGTTCTTGATTTACAATCACTTGTACTTAGAACAGAGATAATCAGCTAAGTTGGTGATGTTCAGTGAGATTCAATGGGTTTCACTGTCTGACCCAATGAGTGTGATATATGGAAAGCATCCTATTTTGTGTTTGGCTCTTGTAGTTTTGTGTTCTTTATATTTATTAAGATAATGTTTAGTGTCCTAGCAAACATTCATAGTGAGAAATCCATAAATTTTGGGTATTTACAATTTATTACCATTCCAACTTATGACAGTGAAGTTTGAAACTGAACTTTATTATGAGTCAAGAACTGTCTGTACAGTACATATTTATGTTCTGTATCCAAAATACCTGTATATAATATTTTTCTCTTTTTCAAAATACATTAAATCTTTATAAACAGTGAATCATTTCAGACATTTACAACACTATTCTCTAATATTTAATTCAACTACTGTAATTGCTTTGCAAACATTATAAGCCTTATTTTTTTAAACTTCCATATTAAATTAGATAAATTAATTTAATAATTTAAATTAATTTATTCCAAATTAATAATAATCTTAATTTGGAAGTTTTAAAAAAATAAGGCTCATAATGTTTTAAAATTTATTGATACAGTATTTGAAAATGTTTTTAATAAAATTTAATGTTTTAAAATTTCCTTTAAAAGAAAATAACTTTTCTCAATATTATTCAAGTTAGATAAATTCTACTACTATGCTAAGTTATGTATTACTTGAAAATATTTTCTCTATTAAAGTATATACAGCCAGTGCCATAGCGAGGATATGGTGAAGGTGGCCACTCGAAATAGGCGTCTAATTTAAAGGATCACTACCATCATCCACTTCACAAAGGCGCCTTTTATATCTTGAGCCATAGGCGCTTAGAGCAGTAGCTACGACACTGTATACAGCACTTGTATTATTAATTTTATTAGTATTTGTATTGATTTTAATCAGCATTAATACAAAAATTAATGCTGATTAAAATTTTTGAAATAAAATTAACTTTATGACAAAATAAATATACTTAAAAATTGATATTATTGAAAAGAATATAAAGGTTGTTTAGTTGATACATAAAAATACTAAGATATATCTATTTTCTTATCTAACACATTTAAGATTGAAGAATAACTATTTTAGCCAAAATGTGACACAAACATCTCCAATTGATAAAGTATTTAATATAAAATTTCATTAAAAATTTGTTTCTCATTCCAGCTAAATTATTCTTTCACTTTTATCTAAATGTGTTAGATAAGAAGATAAATATACCTATTTTTATTTTTAGAAGCTGAACCATCCAATTATTTTTATGTATTATACAATACTAATTTATGCAGCTTAAAGTTTCATATTTTCAGAAATACACGAATGTATAAATCTTTTGTTTTGTTCTATAAAATGTAAATAAAAATCTTTTTTAAACAATATTTATTTTAAAATTAATTTTAAATTAATTAAATCACTTATGGCTTCAAATCTGTTTCATATTTATGTTAATTTTTTTTTATCTATCTATTATATTTATCAATGCATACATTTGTATATATTAGATTTAGTCATTTTTGAACTTATAACAGAAATATTTGAGCTTTACATAGAAATTTTTGGAAAAATATAAGTATTTTTTAAATTAACTTAAAAAATCACAATGGAAATATTTATTATCTTTTATTTTATTTTTACAGTTTGCAAAAGTTCAAGTTAACAGTAGCTAATACTGTTATTAGTCAAGAGAATTCCAGTCTTCAAACTATGGGTACAGATCAACTTCTAGATCTCTTCTCCTTAGACTTCTCCAAAAAGTCTGAATCTTCAGAAAGTTCTGGTCATCATGTTAAAGGTAGAGGCATCAGAGCAGTTCTAGACACACTTCCAGAACTCTGGGGTACTGACCAGTATGAAAAAGAATATGATCTACAGAACTTCATGCAATCATTGAGGAAGTGACTATCACTATGGCTATATATATTAGTTTGAACTTTAAATAAAAAACAATGGACTCAGAAAATTTCCATAATATCCCATTTTTAGGGAAAGGACAGGACGAGTCACAAAAAGAGAGGAATCTTTGAATTTGCACTGTTAAAAGAACTGAACTTTTTATAAGCAATTTTAAACATCTACATCCAGGCCGATTCTTCTCTGTAATAAAAAAAAATAGAGTTCATTAAACATTTTATAAATAACTATTTGTATGTCTTCACTTTTCCATAATTTATTGTATATTTTATCCTTATTAAAATTTTTAGTATAAAATGTTAGTCAATTTACATTTTTTTATGCACTGATGATGATATAAATATAGTAAATTCTCTGAAAAATAACAGATTTTATAGAAAAATAACCTCATTTTAAATCTGGAAATTTTAACAATCTTTACTGATGTTTATCTTTTAAGAGTTTTTTATTTTCATTATTAAAATATTAGTGCAATGAAGATTTTTATTGTTTTCCTCATTGCAATACAATATTTTCATCCATTCTGACTTCCATGTTGAATCCATCTGAAAGTATATTATTAGCAGAAATATAAATTGATATATTTTTTTCAATAATTAAAAGGCAAAATTTATAGGAGGAGGTCAGAACTTCCATTTTGTAACATTGCTAATACATAAGGCATAAGGCTAATTACAAAACATTTTCTGCTGATCTATAATGAGATTTTCCTATATAAAATGCAATTTAAAAATGTTATCCATACTAATAAATTTGTTTTTTTTTTTTAAACACTTTCTTGCAAAAAACATTGCTGATAAATAGGCACATTGAAGATAAATTGATAAACTCTAGGTATCCACATTGAAGCATATTTGACTTCCAGTTGGAGGATTGGATCTTGTACCTCCAGATTTTATCAGAGTGATCCAAACCTAAATCTAAGCTATTGAACCTCATCTCTCTCCACATTTGGCTAACTTTACTACAGGATGTGCATTGTTCATGATGAGTATTGCATTGGCTTACCGTTAAGTATCATTCAGATGAGAGGCTGTATAATAGCAATAAAATAAAGAACTAGAGAAAAGAATTATTACTTATAGTTAGAGACCCCATGGTACTACACTATGCATTTTGTCCTTCGCAAACTTAACCATCTTGATATTTTTAATCATGTTGTATGAAAATCTTGCAAAGTTGCAATTTTTATGTGTGAAAATAGTAGAAATTCTGTACTTTGCAAATACAGAATAATTTTCTTCCCTATTCAGTAGCAATGGATTTGTAATTCTGGTGATTTCATCATGTTGGCCTGCCCTCCTCTCAATCAAATTAATCTTATTAAAAGGCGATTTCCTTTTCATTTCAGTTTTATTTCATTTATTTTAATTTTTAATGAATTTATGCTAAAATGTAATTTATGAATCTTGTTGTTATATAAATGCATATAAATAGTAATCTGAATAAAATACTTGATGATGTGATAAATTATACCGCAGATTTTATTTTACAGATTGGCATATCTTATCCATAAAAATATTAAACACTATTTTCACCATATGAAACGATTTTGGAGATTGCTGTATTTGTTATTATGTATGAAACAAACCCATAAACTTAACAATCGGAAGAAATCTTCCACCAAATTATAAATAATAAAATTCATAACTATTTCTGTAGCTGAAGTATCTTTTTTCAATGAAGCTGACATATATTTGGAATGTAAAAACTTGATAAATTGATCAAGCAACATTTCAAGCTTTATAACTTTGACTAATGACAAGCATCATTTCAAGCAGGTTCTTCAAGCAATTTTTTTCAGCATTACAGGGCATTTCTCTCAAGAAAGAAAATATTAAACTCATCATACATACTTAAAATTCTATCAATTGATGGGCCTAAATACAAGAACCTTGATTTCCATGCTCTAATAATTTAATATAATTTTTTCTCCAGCAAATTCACATAAGTTTTTAAGGTCTTTGATTCTGATGGTGTTTATTTAAAAGTACAATATATGTATATTTTAACTGATGTAGCAACTTTTATTTTATATTGATATTTTTCTAATTTTTCAAGATGATAATGTATTTTTATAAAAAAACTTATTTAAAATTCGTACAATTTTTCAATAAAGAAATATATTGATTTATATATTTTTTCGAGATCGGTTAATTACAATTCTATAAAGCAAATCCAATAAATGATTAGCATTTTATTAACTTTTAATCCGCTTGCATACGGATAGGCTGAGTATGAGGGGTCTGGCAGTGAATATTAAAAAAAAAAAAAAAAAATGGCTCATATATCAAAACACTGTCCATCCTGTTGTCTATTGAAGCCTGTGGTTTACCATATTTAATTGATAGGGAATTAATTATCTATATGTGGATGATTTTTTTATATATAATTAAATCACATTTCCGAATAAGAGCAAAAACATAAGTTTATGCTCTTATTTGGAAATTCTCTCTTACTGAAGTAAGATGAAACATTATCGATTAAAAAATATTTGAAACAATAAAAATCTTCGTTCATTTTAATCGGTAAGAATTCAAAATGTTTAGAATATATAAACAAACTTCAATCATTTTGTGTTTATATCCTCCTGTAAATTTGCACATTTCATTTGACTTTCTGTACCGAATTATTTAAAATATTTTATGGTAAAAACAATCATTGTGGAAAAATTACTCACATTCTCGATAAATGAAAATTTTATATATTATTAAGCAGAATTTCGAAACAATACTACGAAAAACAATCACGCGAGTATAACAATATTTATTTGGCTTAGAGGAATGACAATAATGGTGCTAAATTGACGGCCGGATGGCCGAGTGGTAACGCTGTCGGCGTACCACGCAGAAGGACCCGGATTTTTTTGGGGATACTGGGCCCGGTCCCCGTCTTTCACCACCCGGCTCCCCTCCCCGGTGTGGGTGCAGCCCGTGGTTGGAACTGGCCCCGCCCCTTAGTAATCCTTCCTGATTGGAAAGGGGCCATAAAATATGCAAAAAATAGGCTATTTCGGACGGCCGGATTGGCCGCGTGGAAATGCTTTGATTCAGTCTGTGGTTGGAACTGGCCCCGCCCCCTTAGTAATCTCCCTGATTGGAAAAGGGGTGTAAAAAAATTATATTAATATAGAAACGCATAATCTAATTCACACAGACGATATGCAAAAACAATAAAAAAATAGTTTGCAATACTTGTGACCAATCAGCTGCATGGAAGCGTGCTTGTTCATTGTTTAATTCTGATCTTACACTTCCAAATTTTTTCATGAGAATCCGAAACTAATCTGCTGAACCTCATTTTCACTTGATTACCAATCTTTAGTACTAGCTTTTTTTGCATTTTTTACGCTCCTTTCCATTCAGGAAGATTACTAAAGGGCGGGGTCAGTCCTAACCACGGGCTGCACCCACACCCGTGAAGGGGACCAGATGGTGAAGGACGGAGATCGCGGGTCGGGCCCAGCACCTCGAAAAAACTTACGCTCCTTTCCAGTCAGGGAGATTATTAAAGGGCGGGGTCAGTTCTAACCACGGGCTGCACCCACACCCGTGGAGGGGACCAGATGGTGAAGGACGGAGATCGCGGGTCGGGCCCAGCACCTCGAAAAAACTTTTCAAGAGATGCCGCACCCAGTCCTCCTGCGTGGCACGCCAACGCGTTACCACTCGGCCATCCGGCCGCCTTCTTATTACTAGTATGATAGATCAACATGAGCATTGAAATGCCTCATGCTAAGTATTCAATAAGATGAAAGACAGCGTAAAAATTAGAAAAAAAAGCTATCCATCCTTTTTTTTCAACACATGACAGTCATAGTACTAAGTAACGGGGCGAAACAACCTCTTCTACAGGCTGCCTATCCCTACAGATATGAGCCCGATTGTGGAGGCGGGGATCAATGGATCAGGCCGGGATTCTATGATAAATAAAGAGGTAGTGCAAAGTCGCGAATTTTTACGAATGCGCTATCCATCCTTTTTTTCAACACGACAGTCATAGTACTATTGTAACGGGGCGAAACAAGCTCTTCTACAGGCTGCCTATCCCTACAGATATGAGCCCCATTGTGGAGGCAGGGATCAATGGGTCAGGCCGGGATTCTATGATAAATAAAGAGGTAGTGCAAAGTCGCGAATTTTTACGAATGCAAAACTTTTGTAATTTTATAAATTTTAATTCTATAGTTCTAATTAATATTTTTGGTATTAATGGGTAAAATTTTCTATTTTTGGCTTAAGCTGTTTTGATGAATTTCCTGATAATTTTTAATATTATTTTTGACCTAAATAGTCCCGCGATGAAGATGTCAATCCAGTTTTACTCATAATGGGGTTCTGTCTAGTCATTATGAGGTTTCTGGAGGAAAAAAATCCGCAAAACAGAGTGAGGCCTTGAAATGGCTTTGAGGTTTAATGTGAAATAAATTCACTAACTAACATCACCCTGTATCGGCCGGATTGGCCGCGTGGAAACGCTTCGGCTTTCCACTCTGGAGGACCCGGGTTCGACCCGTCACTTAGTATTCTCCCTGAATGGAAAGTAGCGTCATCTGTTAACAAAAAAAAAAAAACATCACCCTGTAGAAAAATTCTGAAATATGAAAAAATTTTTAAATGAAAATAATAATTTGAATATTTAAAAGTAATTCGATGATTATTTAATATCCATTTCGCTGAAAACTTGAAGAATGCACGCTTGAGTCCAAAGATGGTAAATACAGGCATCATCTGGCTTACGCAAATAATTGGAATTGAAATTTCTTGCTTAACCCGAATATTGCGTAAGATTGGAAAATAATTTTTAGCAAAAATTATCGGGACTAATCAACTATATAATTTCATCTCTACTGCGTTATGGCGCCATTATGTTCTCTGCATCGATGGTTCTTTGACTCAGGCTCTGGCTGACTGCATAACGCAGCCATGAACAATATCGTAGCAGTAATTAAGATCAATAAATAACTTGCAAAAACATAAATCAAGTAACACGTACTTTAAATGTTGTAAACCATCCTGTTCGGATTTGTAACTTACAAATACAATACAGTACAGTAGATGCTTATATCTCAAAAAAAGAAAAAAATTATGGGAAATATTTTACGTAATGTCGAATTTATGGAAATCGTATATATAAAAATCAGGGAATTCTTACAGTTTCTTGTTTCAAACCCATTTTTTTATCAACAGATGACGCCACATTCCATTCTGGAAGAATACTATGTGGTGGGCGAAACAAGCCCTTTCACAGGCTGCTCACTTCTGTGGAGGGGTCAGCCGGATTGTGGAGGACGGGGATCGACGGGCCGGGCCCGGACCCCAAGATAAATATTTTCAAGGGGTGGGACCCGAGACCCGAGACTCGGTCTTCAGTTCAGAATGGAAAGCCGAAGCGTTTCCACGCGGCCAATCCGGCCGACTTTCGAATTCATTTGTAAATTTTAGCGAAAAATTATATTTGCATAATTTCTTTATATTATTAATATTTCTTAAATTATTTTATTTTTCAGTTCACGCAAATAAGATTAGATCAGAATGTATGAATTTTTCCATGTATTTATATGTACTAGAATGAAAATGCTTTTTTTTGTCAACAGATGACGCCACTTTCCACTCAGAAGAGTACTAAGTGGCGGGGTGAAACAAGCCCTTCCACAGCGTCATCGGAGGAAAAAGCTCGAGCTATAGCCTCCATATTATTAAGTGAAGAAGAAGAAGAAGAAGAAGCCCTTCCACAGGCTGCCCACCCCCTGGCGGAGGGGTCAACCGAATTGTGGAAGACGGGGATCGACGGGCCGGGCCCGGACCCCATGATAAATATTTTCAAGGGGTGGGACCCGAGACTCGAACCCGGGTCCTCCAGAGTGGAAAGCCGAAGCGTTTCCACGCGGCGAATCCGGCCGACAATGAAAATGCTCTGTCAGAGTCTTGGTCGGAGCATAATAATGCGAATACCAATTTAAAAAAACTTCATTGATGAAAAATGGGAGCACAAAATGAATCTTAACGCTTTGTATGTTATTCTTGAAAATTTTTATGTATTATATCTTAAAACTTGAAATTTATGATATTGAAGATTTTTGAAAGTCTAGCTAAAACTTACTTTTACGATAGAATAGCGTATTTCCCTCCCATATTCTTACAGGTGTTATTTATTATCGTTATTGTTTCTAATTTCTGGTTTTAAAGATTGAAAACTGTATAGAATTTTGTTGAAATAAATTGGCAAAATTCTTTCACACTTTTGTGTGAAACAATACAAGGCTTCTGCCAGCTTACAAATTGATGATTGTATGTTTCTCGAATAGTTTATCCATCATTTGAAATTTTCTAATGTGAATCCATCGTCATGCAGTTTACTATAGTGATATTTTAAAAAATTTATATTGGTTTTTATGCTCAGACAAAACATTTTTACTGATTTTTGTATATCCAGGTCCCACAATTTATACAAAAAATCCAGCAAATTGTTAGACTCCTTTAAAAAATAATTATCTTATAGAGTCAGTGTTTCCCAAACTTTTGACATATGTGTACCCCTTCTATAATTTTCGTAACGCTGAGTACCCCTCGTCAAAAAAATGGATGTATTTTAATAACAATCAAAATATATTTATTTTTTCTTTTTTTGGTACATACACAAAATAATAATAAACGAAAAATAAAATTATTGTGTATTCTTAAATTAATATGTTTTTGTGTATGTGCAATAAAAATTTATGCTTCGATAAATATATTAATTTTAAAAAATTGAGTGGCGCCTAGTCGGCATCCACGCGACTATTATAGTTACGGTTTTGTTTTCGGAGTTCGCTATGGTTGCTTCTACAAGTTGTAAGCGTTATTTCGCCAGTTATATGAAGACGAAATAGAAGATGCTTCACGGTGCAGTGCATATCCCCACCAAATTCCGGTGCAACGCGTACCCCCACCAAACTCTTTCCATACCCCTGGGGTACGCGTACCACACTTTGGGAAACACTGTTATAGAGTATAACTTCTCTTGGCCATCCGGTTGATTTTTCCACTTAGACAGTTGGACTGGGGTTCGATTCCTGATTCCTACATCTCCAAAAATTTTGTTATGAAGGATCCGAGCCCGCTCATTGAACTCCATCCTTCACATTCGAACCTGCCACAGATGTGAGTATGGTGGGCATTGAAATGCCCTGTCATTATTAACCTTCGTTTGGAAAGCAGCGTAAAATTATCAAGAAAAAGCAGACTACTCGTGAGTTAATGTTTTAAATACGACTATTAGAGAGTTGTTATTGTCTGTATCTACATTGGCATTGGAAGAAAACCGTGGGATCCCAGTCGCACTGAAATCCCAGTTTTATCCCAATGCTTAATGATTTGACATTTCTGTGTATCTACAAATAAATTAAAATACTGTAAACTATTTGGAAATGATTGCAATTAATACAAAAAATCCAGTAACTTGTTTAGAATTTAGATATATTGAATTAAAACAAAATCGTAACTCGGACATCATAGCAGTAATCAAACAAAATCAATCATAAACATGAGCTAGAAGCTTTGTATAGGCTGTAGAATCTGACCAGATGGGGGTAATGAACCAGCTTCCTCTTGACTCACAAAGTATGACTCATCTCAGATCCTCTGATCGAAACACACCGATGTGATGACGTCATTGATACTTTGAAAACTATATAGACATTTTTGTCTTTGTAATTAAGATATTTTCACCGAGCGAGATCGGCAATATTTGGCTCTAAAGGGGCGGTTAAAGTTCGTAGAACATCTTCCTTTCGTCATTTCCGCCATTCGAGTGCGGGACAGGTGCGGTTCCGGTTTCCTCGGAGAAAAGTTCGTGTTGACTGACCAGAGTCCGCGAATTTTTCTTCTTGTAAAACTGTAAGTATTCTTTATTTAGTTATTTTTGTTATCATATAGCATGATTATAATTCTGGTTGTTGTTTAAAATTTGAATCAATGGTATAGGATCCTATATATATCCAAGAGAGTATCTTGTGAGTCTGACAACGCCTCCCTCTCTAAGCCTAATGTCGTTTCCTGCCAGATTAGTCAGTGGGCTGTCTGCTATTCTTATTTAATTTTAAAACAAAAATAATTACGTGTGCTACATTCAGCCAGTGCTTTGTATGAGGTGATTAGTCAGCAACATCATTGTAATACATCATAGATTGTTTCTGACCGATGAACGATCGTGGTGATTCGATGTCACTATTATCGGTTGACGAACCAATTCAGTTTTTATCGAGACATTTCTTGATTGGAACTATAAAAATTTTTTTATAGAATAAATTAAAAAGGAGGAAAAACTTGCTTTCAAACACACGCACATTATTCGTATAAGAGGGTGATCTAAGAGAGATGAATGTAATATTAGTCATTAGAAGATACCAAAATCCATTATATAAGAGAGATTAAATATTTCGATTGCTTTTTCATATGAATATAAAAATTTAGTTTTATACAGATCGTTTATATGAAATTGAATAAGATAATATACTGGATTTAAGATATATTAAATTTGAGTAAAACTATTTATTACTGAATACGCCTACATATCTAGTTTTATTTTATGCTTACAAATGCTAAAAATCAAATCATATTTTATAATATAACAATGCAATATAATATTGATCTGATAAATAATCCATCCAATTAATTGAATCCATCATTAATGGTTTTCAGAAAATTTTATTTTGCCTTTCTTGATTTTTGTTCAGGGCATCACTTTTCGTAAAGAAGTCAGTTAAGTAGTTATCTCTAGAAAAATCTATTAGTAATATAACTTCAGAATATCAGTTTTTTATCAGCTGTATATTATTAATATTGACAAAAGAAGTTAGATAAAACTAAAATTTTTGATTGTTTGTTAATAATTTTGCTTACATTAAATAACCTAGTAAATGCATACAATCAGTGAAGGTGTGTTAATAATAATTGCATCATCAACCTTTTAAATGTAATAACTGTAATAATTATGTTTATTGTCATATTGTTATAACACTTTGTGGTGTAATACTGTTATCTTGTTGTGTAAACAACAGTATTACAACAGATTTTTTTTTTAATTTTGTGATAGAACAGTGATTTCTAATGTCTCATATTATTAGTTTGTTGGGAGTTATCATCATAAATTAGTGTAGAGAATAATTGAACAAATTTAATCAAAGTATTTGATTCGTACAAGGTGTTCATTACTGATTGATAGATTCAAATGAATTTATGAAAATAGATTCTTTTAAGCAAATCTTTTGCAAAAGAAAAGACACTTCTCTATGGTAAAATCATTGAATGTGAAATATTTTGAATTGGATTAATATGTTACAAATAGATCTGCATAGTCAATTTTCCTAAATTTTTTATCATAAAACTAAAAAGTAAAATGTTTTGATTCTTGAATCTCAATGCTTAAATTTATTATTTCAGCTATATAATAAAATATGCATAGTTAGAAATTGTATGTATCTGTAAATAGGTGTATATAATTATATATATTCATTTATACAAAAATGATAAACTAGTAGAAATAAAAGATTTGAAATAAAAAAATATGTATATTTTTGAAACAATTTATTTTTATTATTAAACATTAAATAAAAGAATCTGAGTCCAGCTCATAAATCATCTACAATCCAGCTTACCTCACTACAGGTAGTTTGTGATTGTCCTTGAATAGCCCACTTGCTAGTAAGTGGATTATTAGAAGGTATTTAAAAATTTAATTAAATGAAACTAAAAAAAATATTAAAATAAGTAAACAAATCATATACTTTATTATTTTTACTGAAAATAAATTAGAAATAACAGTAACTATATCTCAGACCTGTTATAATGCAAATTCAATTATAATGTGATGCAAGTGTAGCTCCCAATTTATTTGAGCTGAAATGTATTTCTAGTTAACGCTTTCGGTCGTGACGTATCATTTATGACACATGATATTTTCTATTTAAAAAAAAAAAATAGAAAATATTATTATTTTTTTTAAATATTTTCTATTTTTACCTGAGATGCTAAATTTAAAATTATATAATTTTAGAATAAATAGAATAATCAGGTCTGAAAGGGTTAATAAACATAAAATGTGAACTTTGTCTCTGTGAAAAATACTGCTATTTTTACGGTACTAGATAAAATGTGAATTTTTTTCTGAACAGATGTTATTAAATTTATAAAATAAATTATAATTATTCCTAAAAGAAATCTGAAAGTAATAAATATGTAAATGTTTATTGCTATTTACAAATAGGATTTAAATTTCTTGAAAGTGTTTTACAATTAAAACACTTGATTGAAATCATTGAAAAGAAACAGACTCTTAATGAAAGAGTCAGCTCTCAATATTTTTTTAATTAAAAATGAAATGCTTTAAAGTAGACTTAAAATAAATGAACTCTCATTTAATCTCATTGGTTGAATGAATATGAAGTGCATTATGTTTACTTCTTTTCTGAATTTTAGATACAATTATTGTTGTCTTAAATCCTTTATTGTACAATGCATCAATAAAGGATTGAAACATCATTTATATATTGTTGTTCTATAGTACTGCAATTATCATGTGCTAAAATGAGGCTTGTGAAATTGATAGTAAGTATAAATTGAATAAAAAAAAAATAGTCTACAATTTTGTAATGCAATCCAACTATATTATGATGTGATTCTTTGAACTCCAAGTGCTGCATTATAACAGGGCTGAGATGTAGTTAACATGTAATTTTAAGAATCTAAATATTGGTTTGTAAATTATCAAACCAATGTACTGATATGAAAACAGTAGCCCTTAGGAACCCATAAACAAAAATTTGTGAATGTGTTCGTTATTAAAATCATTTAATTTTTAAGTTATTGAAATGAAGGTAATAAGATCATATTTCTAATGTAGAGATTTATTATAATCTGATACAGATCAAAATAGAATTTTCTTCAACTTGAATATGAAATTTCATGAAATGATCAGTAAATATCAAAAATAAGTTTCTTGTGCTAATGATAAACTGTACTGAATTTTGTTGTACAAATCAATACTATAACATAAAATTCAGTACAAATCACTATAGTTTTTTCCTTTATTAAAGTAATAGTAAAACTAAGAAAAAACAAATGCAAAAAATAGTGTATTTAAAGATAGGTAAATGAAACAAAGTGACACTTAGCTTAATGCCTAGTTGTAAATTAATGGCTTATTCAGTCTTTATACTCAATGCACAGTGTATATTTTTCATTTATCTATCATTGTCTCCTACTATACTAAAAGTAATGAATGCAATATAGAAAATACACTAATGTTGTCTGAACTAATATGCTGAAATAAAACTTTTGATATTAAATGTGTGTGTACATAAATATTAACTAGTATATCAGCTGATCTGAAAATCAGGGTTGCAGAGTTGAATAGCAAATGATCTGACTCCACCTTTTAAAAAAAAATATGACTCCCAATTCTGACTCTGCAACCCTGCTGAAAACAAGAAATAAGTAATCACAAAGAAAGTATCTATTTCCATATTCAAAGATTTAATTCATTAATTATTATTTTTTGATGAATAAAGTTATTAAAATTTAAATTCATATTAACAAGAAATTTCAGATTTTCCAATGTAATTATATTTATCTATATATAATCAAATAATCCAATTTGCATACAGAATTACCTGATTCATGGAAATCTAACGTCAATAAATTTAACTTTTACATAAAAAATTTTGTCATGAAAATATAAAAATCATCATCATAATTATACGAGACAAATTTTTTTACATAACTTAAATTTTGCATAAGTCAAAAAAATCTTAACTAAAATTCTAAATCAAAAATTTCCAAGACAAGATGAATCATGATTACATCTATACAATGTTATGGCACATATTTTTCCCTTACTGAAAAGGAGACAGTGCTATGTAAAATGATATCATATCAGTAATATAAAGTTTTAAATTTTTTAAACTAGTATGTTTACTCTGTAATCTACAAATATAGTAGATGCTTATGCTCTATATCTGAAAAAAATATGAAAAATATTTATATAAAGTCAAGTATTGCATAAATTGGAGAGATGCTGTTGTTATATCTTCTATCTTGCAGATAATGTATATAATGCTTTTAATTTATGGTATATATGTAATAATTAGAATATGAATAAAAATGTATGAGAGTACATACAAATATACATGTATTTGCAGTTATCCACATAACTGTACATAATCTATATCAGACAAAGCTACATCCCAAAGATTTCATTTTTCAGTTCAAAATAAATATATATATTCTAAATACTATAATACCCCACTTAACATGAAGGATGCATTCCAAATTTTCATAACGTTAAACAGGTATGTCTTTGCAAAAATATGGGTTTGGTGAAAAATAAATGCAATTTATTACATTTTATAAAATTCATGTAATATATAACTTAGAATTACATAAGTAATACAAAGGTTTGAAAAAATATTAAAATTTGGATAACATTATAGTGAAATAATGTTAAGCAGGGGCAGGGCAGTGCGGTAGATTTTCTCAGTATGAGGCAGGTCTTCAAAATGCCGCCCCTTAAATGTTTTTTTTAAATAACCTTCGTTTGTGATTAAAAAAACTGCACAAAATTTACAAATACTATTTTTATTTTGACAATATAAACTACTTTAAAATAATGATATCAACTACAACAATCTACTACAGTTTTACCCTTTTACCTTTAACTTTAGCAAATTCGTTAATTAGGGATGTATAGATCGTTTCGTTATAGGTATGTATAGAGTGGCAGCCAATGTAGATTCAATAGAAATTAATGACAGGTTTCTAAGTTTTTTCGGCTTATTGAACTTCTTAAGTAGTTTTTTATTAATTTTAATTTAGAAAAACTTCTTTCTCTACTAGCTATAGAGATAGGGAGTATTAATAAAATTCTCAGAGCTATAATAGTATTTGGAAACAAAGTAATTAAGTTATTTTAGCACAAATAATTTAAAACATCCGAAGATTTCATACAATATGGTAGCATTCGGGATACATCTCATAATTCTGTATTCGGGATACTTCACGTAAATTTTGTATCTTATCGCCCTATTTCTGCCCCCTTTTTGCCTAACATTTTATCCCACATGCACAACCTGTTTGTTTTTACCATTCCTCTGGTACTTGGGTTTAAATTACAATTTACACTTGTTTTTACAGATGTCCCATTCTCTGTTAGGTTCTCTGCTAGCGCTCACTTTTCTGTGCAGCTGAAGAGGAGCAGTCCAACCTGAAAGTGCTCCTGCATCTTTAATTTTATTTTAAGGTCCTATTAGCTTCTTCAGATTTTGTTGTATTTTGATTTACTGATTTAAGCACAGCATAACCACTTGTCACCTCTCCAGACAAACTAACATTAAAATCAAATATTCTGATTTAAGCACAGCGTAACCACTTGTCACCTCTCCAGACAAACTAACATTAAAATCAAATATTGTCAATTATTGTAAGCTCAAAGCAGAACTATCAGCATAGATCAATATAGAAAAGCATTGCATAAAGATTTCTAATTATTGAATTGTACAAATTGTATTTTCTTATTATTGAATGGTACAAATTGTATTCGCTGTTTATGCCGCACCTTACGATGCCGCTTGAAGCGGCTGCCTCTCTGCCTCATAGCACCGCACGGCCCTGATTACTATACACTGATTGCTGATTTCAATAGTATTAGCATTCTAAATTTCATGAAATTCTGTTTATTAAGTAGTCTTATTGATACATGTGATAGAATAGTTGAATATATGAATTTAAGGATGTATGCTTTTATAAATATAAATTCACCTAAAAATAGACAATATTTGGAACTATTCTTTATTTTATTTAAATGAAATTTATTCTCTAGAAATTTTTAATAGTAAATTAATTCCTTTTTCATTTCACATTTTTATACATATAACATGCAATATAACATTTTTCATTTCCTTATAAGGCTTAATTGTAGCTTACTCATTATCATTCATGAGTGTTAAATGTAATTCAGAAAATTCTGGAAAATGTTAGTCATTCACAAATCATTTAATATTAATTTTTAAAAAGATTAAGTAAAATATTTGAATATTAAAATACAAAATTAAATAAATCAAACATTTACTTAATTTTATACTTGTAATTATTTATTAATAAATTAATAATTACATTGTGTTTTATTTAAATCTGTGTTTGTTTTTAATCTGTAAAATAAACATATGCAATATATATTTTAGTATTGAAAATTTGATTTGTTATAAAAAATTTCTCATTTATTACTTATTCTATAAAAATAGCACACTTAAATAGGATTGTTGTGGTTAAAAAAATTAAGAATAAATATTTCAAGCATTTGCATTAGAATAATGAAAATTTCTGTATTTATATTTTATTATTCATTTATATTATGTATTTATAGTAGAATGTCAATAGTTTAAAGTGAATTTGATGATAGTAATATCATTATAATGTAAAGATATAAAAGATTAATTTTTATTTAATGTGCATATAATCATAGTTATAAAATATTGAAAACATATACTATTAATGAGAGCACACAGTATAATGAAATTGTCTATTAAAATGATGTAGCAATCAGCAATATATATTGTTACAATCATTTATCCTAGCCTATCATTTATCATTTATATATGATTTATTAATTTTAATATTATATATAATATATTAATATTATTACAATCATTTATCCTATGTACAGTGAAAACTAACTTCATGACCACCTGTATAAGAAGACCAACTGACACGACGACCGTGATTTTATGGGAACCAAATTTTTTCCCATAGAAATAATGCTATTTGACCCTCCATAAGACGATCACCTCCCTAACGCAATCAAAACAACCATTTTTATAGACCAAACATAAAGTGAAACTGTCTATGACGACCATAATTTTTTAACATCACTACTAAATTGACTAACTTTATTGCTTACATCAGTACTGTTTTTTTTTAAACTTAAATTTCATTTAAGCCAAACCATAATTGAAAAAATTGCACCATGTGAATTTTTCCCCATCATTCATACCACGAGAATGATGTAGAATGCTGGAATAATAAAATGGTGGTGTCATTTCTACTTTAATGTGATATCTTTTTAATTTGCACATTCCTTATGTTTGTATCTATGATATTATAATTAAATTTTGTATTAAAAATGTTAAAAATCATAACTTGAAGGCCTATGGCGAAATGATATAGGGAAAACACGGAAAGTGAAAACAACCAGCCACTGGATCCGGATGTTTGTGTTTGACGGAAGCATATTAATCAAATTTAATCTCGTACACATATGATGCTATCACTGCACTTTGGATGTTGAAACATGGCTAAATGGAAAGTTAATGCATTGAATTTAGAACAGCAAATCAAAATGATTGAAGACACTAAGAAAGGTCTTTCTGAACAAGCATTAGCAGAAAAATTTAACATGGGGAAAACACAGATCCACAAAATGTTGTCTCAAAAAGAAATTCTGACTAAATGGAGGAACAATGGAAATTGCAACCTTAAGCGAATGACACCCTGCAAGAAATATGCTGAAGAATTAAACTAGCATCAATAATAGAAAATAATAAAAAATTGTTCTCTCAATTAAACGACATCAAACAATAATTTGCTGTAGAAATTATAAAATATAAAAGTGGAATGTGACAAAGCGCTATCGATAGTTTTTTCCATACTAATTAAATATGTTGTGTTTTTGAATAAATGATAAACTTTGTTATAAATTGTAACAGAAGCATACGTTTCGATTTTATTATAGTAGTGTTTCTCGAAGTGTGGGTTGCATAACTAAATTTGGGAGTCTCAGAAATTTTAGCAAATGTTTTAATTTGTATTCCTAGTTTATGTACCTCTATATCCAGGATTGTGAAAATATTTTCTCAAGTAAAAGGAGTTGCCAAGTGGAAAAGTTTGAGAAGCCCTGTGTTAAAAGTATAATCATTTTGTTTCATTTAAACATGCTGTATCATAATTAACCTGTATAATCTGACCACCTGTATAAATGACCAGTTTTGATTGGAACAGGAGGTGGTCGTCTTATACAGGTTCTACTGTATATGTTTTATATGTTTATTAGGTTAATTTAATGAGTTTGGTTGTTGAAAGCAAACTCCTATTGAAAAAGCTGGAAAAATGTGGGGCTTGGAATTTCCAAGATAGTAAGTACTGCTTTACTACATGGCATTTGGTCAATTTATGTGATTATTCTTTAATATAAATTTCAAATATACTATTTTATTACATCTTTGTGATATTAGTTGCACTAATATTGTATAGCATATGTTCCAATATAATATGTTTCAACTTTGTGTTTTACTGAACAATCCAATTTTCTGTATTGCAATAATTTCTTTACAAACAAAAACATTTTCTTGTTTCCTTTTCAATAAATATTATTATATACAAATATTCCCTGACTTATACAAACAATTGACTGAAAAATTTTATATAATTTGAATTTTGCATAAGTCAGAAAAATGATTTTTAAGCAAAAATTTTGAAGCAAAAAGTTCTGGAATTAGTGGACTGCTGTGATTGCTTGTTATGGTGTCATATTGCTCTCTGATTGAAAGCAAGATGATGTTACATGATGTATTACTGTACCAATAATATGATACTTAAGATCAGCAAACAGTACTCCAAATATAAATAAAATAATATGATCTTTTATATGTTGCAAACCAACATGTTCAGACTTGTATCTGGAAAATATAGATATTCCCAAATTTATATATATCCAACCTCCATAAATCTAAACTTATGCAAAAAATTTTCTAATTTTTTTAGCTATAGAGCATAATCATTTATTATATTTGTAAATTACAATTCCAAACATATTGGTTTCTAACATTTCAGAGTTCATGTTAATTTATTTACATTTTGTAATATTGTTTGCTGATCTTAAGTATCATATTACTGGTTCAATATCATATCATGAGGCATTGTATCCTTTTCAGTCAGAAAACAATATGACACCATAACATGATATAGGTGCAATTATATTTGTCCACCAGTTCTAATACTTTTGCTTCAGAATTTTTGTGAAGAAATCATCTCTCCAGCTTTTGCAAAAATTAGTTATATAAAAACCTGACCCAATATTTTGTGTATGTATAAGAATATCTTTACAATAAATTTTTATGCTCTATAACTCAAAAAAAAAAAAAAATTTTGGAATATTTTTTACACAAGTTCAGATTCATAGAGATCAGATATAAGTCAGGGAATACCTATATGTATGTATGTAGGCAATTTATTTTTAATATTAAATGAATATTGTCTAATTGTTTTTTTTTTTTTTTTTAAGGGTATTTTGTGGATTATCCAGGAAATTAATTTCCTGACAATCCTGGTTAATTGGGAATCTAACATAAGATACAAATTTCGTACTTTTGAGGCATGCTATATGTAAAATATTATCATCAAATAAGTGCTTTTTGCAATTGAGATTATTTTATTTCAGAGTAATGAACATTTTTGGCACTTGGCCTTCATCAGGTTACATGTGGAAATAGAACAAATTTAAAATTTAACAAAATAGAATAAAATAATACGGGTTGCTATGGTTACAAGCTTAAAAGATTAGTAAAAATAAAAAAATTGTAGAATATTTGGGTTCATTAATAGCAGAAATCACTAAAACTGCTTTACCTTTAAAATTAGAGTCCGAAAAAAGCACACTAAGCAGTGGTAAAGAATAAATTTAATAAGACAAAAACGTTTTCGGTATGACTCGAATATTTGGGTATCTAGGAGATAAATATTTATGAAATAAACACAAAATAATAATAGTGTATATAAAAAAATGTCTTTAGATTTAAGATTATTATTATTATTATACTAGAGAGGAGTGCCTTCCATGTCTGTATGTTGTTTGAATGGGGTCCGGAAAAGTGGCTCCTCGCATTTCACTTCCCACATTTTGCCCCCCAGCACTTTTCCCTTTTCATTTCGCCTCCCACAATTTGCCCCCAAAAGTGGCTCCTCGCATTTCACTTCCCACATTTTGCCCCCCAGCACTTTTCGTCCCCTTGTAGTTATTACTTTTATTTCTAATGATCTGAGTACCAACTCTGCCATTATACCCGCTAAGGGACCTCCTATAGGAACTGCTTCTGTTTGTTTAAAGATTTTTCCATCAAAGGTAAAATAGGAATTACAAGAGATCGAGGTCGCTATGTCTCTTATTATATCTGTAGTGTGGTCAGAGTGCTTGTATATAAAGATTTTATTGAAGAAAAGCAGATTTTGGATAAAAATAACATCTAATCTCTTTTTTGAACATGTAAAAAATTCAGCGGATCGAGCATTTCTTAGAGTATTTTACCGCCATCGTTAGGCGGAATAATAAAAGGGGGAACCGCCATTAGTCGAATGTGGGAAAATCAGTGCCGCCGAGTAAAGGGTTTTAATCTTGGCAGGCGGAGCCGAAGTTTTTCCGGCCTAAGCTACCAGTACCGGAATAATTATTACGATTACGGAGCGTCCTTTCCGGCCGGCCGTTCCGCGCCCCATCTAGCCGCGGCCCACCATCGGGATGAGAGGAGTTCCGTTCCGCATCGGACCCCGGGCCGGAATTCCTCCGTCTCGACCCGTCACCGACGTCATTAATAGTTAACATTTATTAATAAGTAATTAACAGTTACTAACAGAATAATAGCCGACGTATTTCTATAGTAAATAAGCGCCAGTTACATATATAGCGGGCCAAAAATATCCCAAAGAATTCGGGTCGAGAGATATCCGGTATAAAAATTTTCTTCCGGCTAGGCGGTTGGAGCCCGCTTTTATCTGGCGGACCGTATAACACCTCCGCCTATACACCGGGCGGCGGTGGAGAGTGGTCCCTTTTGGGCCGCTTAGTTTTTCCACCGGGGGACATCTCCGCCGTAAAAATTGCCCCTACCACCGGCGTCGTCCAGGCCTTTGGTGGGCCCGAGATTTTCCAACCGGTGGTCACCTAACTTTCCCTCCGACGCGGTTCCTCTACTACCCGGACTGCACTCCCGCCTACTATCGACGGAGGCAGACAGCGGTTTTCTTTCCGTCAGACTCCCGGCCCGAGCCGTATTTATACCGCTCGGGCCGGGTGATATTATGACGGTGATACTCCGGTCTACCCGGGCCGGGCCCACCTAGCCCAGTAGTCAGACTCCCGGGTATAAAAAGATATCGACCGGGCGAAAGACCGTCCCGTACGGTTAACGTTTAAACATAAACACCCGGTGGCCGTGGCCCGGTCGGTTAACTAAACGAAAAGTTTACGGAAATATCGGCGGGGCAGGGATCCGCTGACCCGCCGGCCCATACGCCTACCGATAGTGTCCGCTAAACGGTGGCCACCCGCCGTGGTGATCCACCCAAAAATAACCGAGTGGGAAGGAGACGGGCCGCGGTGGTGGCGTTGGTGGAGTAGGGCCGAGTCGGTAGCCGGCCGACCTAGGCCCTACTCTGGAGGAAGGACGGAAGAGTCCGACCAGGGTGGGACAACTGTCGGCATTTGTATAGCCAGTTTGGTTCTCGGGCGGAGAGCCCGGATGGGCCGCTGAAAGCGCCGACTGGGAATTGGACGGCGGGCTAGAAATTACTTTTCCTACGGCCGATCTGCAACCACAAATAAATAAAGGGAGAAAATTAACTGTAAACCGGCGGATTAGAAGGCGGCGTAACGGAGGTGGTAGGCGCTACCGAAACGTTACCTCCATCGGACTATAAACGAACCCGAAGAAAATCTGCCGAGGTCCTACCGTAGGCCGTGGGAGGCGGGCCCAGGTATTTTTACCAGAAATTAATCGGTTAGTCCTTCGAAACGGGTGGAAGGAAAAAAGCTGGAGCGGAACCGAAACCGGGCCCGGGTCGGGCCGGCCCAAGGCGGCCGACCGGGTGGAGAAGAGGTAACGAGGGCCGCGCCAATTACCGGCCGGCGGGGAGAGGAAGGAAATAGAAATAAAGGCGGCGGTCCCGAGGCGACCGGCGACGCGAAGTGGGACGGACGGCCGCCCGCTACCTAGTGGCGCTTCTATTTAGTGACTAAGTGAAAGGCGGGATCGATCCGGCCCCGGGCTGCACTTCCGACTGCCGCTTCCACTCACCCGGCTAAATTTAATTAGACGAAATAACCCGCGTCGATTAAGCCCCTAACGAAGTGTAATAAGGACACTAAAAGCTTTTACCCGCGTCCTTTCTTGTTTGTCTATCTGGCAAACTGCCCGGGGCCACCGGCCTCCTCGTCCTCCGCCCTCCCCGGCCGGCCGCCCCTTCGTCCTCCGCGCCGCGGCCCGGCCGTCGGTGGTCGCTCCCTTCTTTCCTCCCCGCCGTCGTCGCCTTTTACCATTCGTCGGCCGCTCTTCTCTACTTCCGGCCCGAGAAGAAACCTCCGATGGTTCCCAGCGCCACCCGCTCCAGTTTTGGGTAGGACGGGTGGAAGTCGGTACCATACCTTTCCACCCGGGTTTAGGCCATCCGGCCGAGCCGGCACCTCCAGGGGTGGGAAGCGGGCCTTCTCGGTGGCCATCCGTCGGGCCGGCGGCGGTAGCCGGACCGAAAGGGCCATGGGCCGCGTCCCGTCCCACCGGCGGGAGGGAGGGCCGCCCCCACCGGAGACGCCGCTTCGATTTTTCCCGGTACGGCCGTAAAAGGTAGGCCGATCGATGGGGCGGGCCGCCGCCGTTCCGACGGCCGTTACCGCGGCGACGAATGCATTTAGCCCGCCACCGCCTCCGGTAGCGCCCCGGCGTCTACCATTTAGGCTACGACACAACATTCCACTTACCGGGGCGGGCGGCCGGTCCACCCTTTCCCACTCGAGTTTTAACCGGCCGATTAGCTCTCGATAGCACATCGATTTTCCGCTAGGCCCTGATCCCGGCCCTTCGCCTACCAAATCGACCCTTAAAATCCGGCGTCCGCCGGATCCCATCCGTACATTTCCCGCTCTTCTTTACCGGGAAATCGGCTAATTAGCCGGGCAACCTTCCGACCCGCTTTTAGCCACTCCGGTGGACGGGGTGGCGGGACTGGCCGCCTCCGCTACGGAATTCCGGCTGGCCGGGCTACTCGCGGACTACGGGTGGGCCTGGACGGAGGGAAAGGCCCCGGCCCACCGTTCGGTATTATCGGCGGTTTTAGCGTGGGCCGGACGACGGAAGAAAGAATTACGGGGATAAGAGGCGGCGGGGCGGGGAATTATGGCGGTAAATATTAAATTCTGGATGAGACGTAGCGCCGAGAAGAGAATTAGGGAGAGCGCGACAGATTGGAGGCGGCTTCCACCGTAAATAGGTAATCCGCGGTTTCCTCCACCACCCGGCCCATCGAGTGTTTTCCATATCAAGAGCGGGATTTGTCTCCTCGGCCGGACCTAAGCCGCCTAATCCCCTTCCTCTTTTATTAGTCGTCCACCCAATCTTCCCGACTAATTGGTTTGTCTGTCGTCCCGGTCCCGGGTGGCCGAAGCTTTCCTCCGTTCACCTATTTCTCTCGTCCTAGCATTTTTCGGCACTTCGGCCCTTAACTCAGAGTAGCCGGGGTCGGAATGTCCGTCCGATATTAAGACCTAACCACTTCCTAAAACCGGTGGACCCGCGGTACGGCCGCCCGGGCCCGGTCGGCCTAACGTTATATAAGTACCCGAAGAAGGCGAGACGGATCCGGCCGAATCGAAAGAAATTGTCCCGCCGTACCGGGAAAAGATGGGCCTCTCGTCCCGGGTTTGGCTTATCTTTCCCATCCGGCCCGGATTTACCGACGCTATTTAGGGCCGAGGTGACGGATAGACCGGGCCAGTCGGGCGTATTTTACCGTCCGGGAGGGCGCGCCCGGCCGGACTGGTGACGGCTGTCGACCATCCTTTAAAAAGCTTCCGGACGGTGGTAGTACCGGTGGGTAAGACGGCCCGTCCCGACTAAACCGGTTCCGTCCGAAAATTAAGTAACCTTCCGCCCGCCGTTTCTGCCGACTTTGCGCATTTAAAGGCGCCGCCATATTAACTGTTTGGAGGCCGCTGCCGCCTTTAAATTCCGTTAGTTTTTCCAGCGGTTTTCTACCCATCGGCGGTGCCACCGACGGTTTTAGTCGAATAATCGTTTTAAATTCGGACCCGCTACATTGGGGTGAAGGCCGAATTAACTAACGGGTCGAAGGTTATGGGGTGGAAGGACGGAAGGTGGGCCGCCTGGGAACCGTATTTAAGGGGAATGTTCCGCATTTAATTACGGTTGGGTTTTAATCCTACGTATTAACGATGCGCGGGGGCACCCGAAAGGTAATCGGCGGGATTAAAAACCCGCGTATTACGGTCCGGTCTCGTCCCCTTTTATTGTTTAGCCGAAATCCCCGCGGGGGGTATATCCGATATAAGTGGTGGCCGCTATCCGTCAGCCAGGATCCTCCGCCGGTGTTTACCGCCTAGGCTAAATTAAAACGACCAAAAACTGACCGCGGCCGGTGGGAAATTTACCGGAAGGGGTTTCGCCTACTTATTCGGTGCAGTCGGAGCGTTTTCGGATATTACCGTTTTCGGCCCGGACCGGTAACGGAGGGCCGAAAGCGGAACACACCGGAGGAATCCATGGCCCGATTCCGCCGGTCAGTTCTTTTCCGGCGTGGGTTATCCGGCCCGACGTTAAACGTTTCGGGCGAAAAAGTAAAAGGTGGACGGGCGGCTCCGGTACCGCTATCGGAGTACCGGGGGCCGAATATAAATTTAGAAAATTTGAACCGAAAAATTAAAAGTCACCGGTGCGGACCGCTTTCCCTACTGGTCCCGTATCCATCCGGGGATATTTTCGGTCGTCCGTACCTTCTGTTCCATATTTTCCCAGTTTAGAAAATTTGAACCGAAAAATTAAAAGTCACGGGTGCGGACCGCTTTCCCTACTCGTCCCGTATCCATCCGGGGATATTTTCGGTCGTCCGTACCTTCTGTTCCATATTTTCCCGATACGGCTACCTAGTCCGCGGTGTCGAGAGATATTCGGACTTTTCCCGCTACCTATCCCAACGAAATTCTTTAAATTCCGGGTGGAAAGGTTAACGGCGGAACCGAGTAGTGGCGGGCCTTTCGGCTAGGGGGGAAACCGTAGGGTCCTTTTTGGCCGCCACTACTAATCCGTCAGTCGGGTTAGCGACCGACGGGTCGGGGCCGAACCCAAAGGCCACGGCCGCCTACTTTCTGGCCCTTAATATCGGATTTAAACGACGGCCGACCACTTTCCCTCTTATCTACGGAGAAAGGTGACGTTTTCCCGCTTCGAACCTTATCGGTCCACCGTGGAAACGGAAATAATCCGCGCCTACAGAAACGAAATTTTCCCCACCTCTTCCGGTACCGCTAATATTAACAACGAAATTAAAAAATGTTTCTTAACTTTTGGACATTCGACGGCCTAGCCCGGGTATACCGGCTACATCCGAGCTATAAATATCCCGGTTTCCGGTTATTCGACTGGAAGGTCTGGTCTAATTACGGTGGGAAACTTCCGCGACCGCCTTTGGTGGCCTACCTACCGCCTCCGTCGGGTACGGCTCGGCCGTACTTATATACCGGTAGAGTGGCCCGGCCAAAGTTCGGCGCTAGTCGAATCGGCGGTGACTGCCAACGCTAATTTCGGTCGGTAGTGGCCGTAAACGTACCCGGCCGCCACTGGGCCTCTTTCTAAACAGCGAATAATATACATGGACCGTAAATAAACGCTGTTTATTGGGTTAAAAAGGGGTAAATTCGCTTCCGGTGCCCGTCGTACTCTACGTAAACGACGAAGAGAACACCCGCGGAAAAAGACGGAATGTTTATTTTTGTCAGTTGGAGTGGCTAGTCCGCAACCTACCTAACGGCCGGACTGGGTCGTCCGCCGACCGGTGCCGGGCTACCAGTTATTTCCAGTTTAGCCGCCGGGTGGCGCCACCCGGATCGACCACTCTTTCTTCGCCGGTCCGTTTAGACCGCGACCACCCTTTCTACCAGTCATCGGTCGGCTGGAAATAATAAGCGTCCCACCGTATTCCCCCATTTAGCCGGGTGGGTAGAGGGCGCTACGGAAACGCCGGTGGCGCTAATATCATTTGGCGGGCGGTACCGGCCTATATGGGACGCTGGTTATATTTAAGTCTGGCAGAAGGTCTTCTAGAGTTTTATCTTCCTATTAAATAAGGTTTATCTTCGTACGGTAGAAATTTAATGGATCGATAGTACGGATCAAATTATGTTAAGAAAACAATCACTGATCGGGCGTAAAAGAAAAACAGATATACATACAAATGCGACCTTACTTAATACATAACGGAATACAAATCGGTAACCAGAATAATGTACAACATATAATTTTTTCGTATGTACTGTACGTACCTAATTAATTTTGTAAAAACAAATTTACAAATTAATGCGAATGACGAAATTTACTATGTTCGTGGTTAATTAATTACATTATCAAAATTTGCAGTAACTCGGTAGTGTACGTGTACGATAGACAGAGCATCCATTATTTTATACTACAAAGTATCCGCTATTTTATTTTTTCTTTTCGAATAGAATTTTAGAAATGTGGGCCTCGGAATCGTAACTGGTTCTAGTTTAGACGGCGGGCCGTATAAGACGCTTCGGCGGGCCGCCTTTCGCCAACCCCCGAGATAGACCGAAGAACGGTGCGTCCACAGAATAGACCGGGACCGCGTGGGTAAGGTGACGGTTAGCCGCCATATCTCGCTAGGGGTATACTGTATCCGGCGGCGGCCACTTACGGAGCCCATCAGCGGCTGACTGGTAGCCACCACCGGGTCGATTCCACGGTCGAAGGACGGGGTTGGACGGCCGGGCCCGGACCCTCGCCGAAAAGCTGGAGGTGCGCGACCCGGATTCGAACGGGACCGCGGGATGGTAAGCCACAGCTTTACCAGGCGGCCATCCGGCCGACGGACCGGGTCGGAGTATTTTTACTTTTCAAATATTATTTCGGTAGCCGGCTAAAAAGTAAAAGTTCTCCGACGGGGATTTTTATTTTTCCTCCGGGATACCAAAATGGCGCGAAAGAAAGACTGTCGATAGGAAATGGCGGATATTTGGCCCGATAGGCCTCCGCTGGGAATACCGCGGCTCCCCCTCGACCGGCCGATTTTTTTCGGGTGGCTAGACCATCTCCGACCGGGACCGCGGCCGTCACCGCCGATTCCACCGGACTTCCTCTTTTCGGTGCCCGCCGGGGTGCCTGGGGTGAAAGCCCGACAGGGTGGACGGGTATAGGCGGGCCCGTCTGTTATTTCCGAAGACGACGCGGGTAGATTTTACGGATTTAGGTAACAAAGGCGGTGGGATGTGGATTCGGACCTATTCTCGGTCCCCCACCGGACTTACGGAGCCGAATATCGACGTCGGCTCTACCGTATTAAACCACCCGGTTTGGAAAGATATTTTCTGCTTCCGATTTCTGAAAGAGTTTTTTAATTCCCGCTTCCACCGCATTCCCCAGCCGGTATATACGTTGGGAAATTAGGCTAAAGTGGGCGTTTTATCTATAGAAAAACCACCGATGGACCGCCCGGCTACGGTTTTGGCCGTATTCCGCTAAGTGTGGATCCGGAGAGATAGGCGAGTCGGGGTACGGCGGTGGCCCATCCGGTCCGTCCGAAGCTACCTAGTTCATCCGGCTTCCCGGCTAGAAATATTCCACCGCCTCCGATTACGGGCTAAGACTATAAAAGTAGACCAGATAGATATTCCACCGGATAAAACTTGAGTTAAAGTGGCGCCTCTCCGTACTTTTAGGGTGGTCCGATGGGTTTTCTGCCGAAGAGGTCGGTTTAATCGGACCCGAATTTCCGGATGGCTGGGGAAATTCTGATTATCGAGACGATTGGCGCCGACAGAAATCCCGGTCCTCGGTACGAATCGGGTTTTGGGGCCCCTACACACACACACACACACACACACTATATATATATACATATATATAAAGTTTTATATATATATTTTCCTCCTCCTGTAAGATATGTTTGGGGCCCCTACACGCTACACATTTTATACGTAGATTATTCAAAATTTTATTCGCTTTAAATTGTGTTTAAAAAGTTTATTATATCCGATTGAAGGAAATTGAGGTCGGACGAAATTTCTTTTTTATTATATTTTCGAAGAAAATGTTTAAAATATCGATTTCTTCGGAGAATAACCCGGTAGGTCCGAGAAACTAACTCCGGGAAACTTCCGCAACTTTTTTAAAATTTTTCTTTTCGTTCGGGTTACAACGAAAAAATTTCCGTTGGTTTCTGATAAACGTATTTCGCCGTATTCCTGTAAAATATTTGTGGTGGGCCTGTCGGTGTTTCAATTATAAAGTGAAACGCTTACGTCTGATTATCGTAATTAATTGATTTTAAGTGTTTAGAATACAAAGATTTTGTTTACCCGACATTTTTATCGCACAATTTAAAATCTATGTCTTACTTAATTAAAAAAGTAGAAAAAATTCTTACGGTTAGAAAGCGGCCGGGCCCCGGGAATCGGTCCCGACTTACCCCCGGTTAGGGGTGGAATAGCCACGGTAATAATTGGGGATACCGGGCGGGGCCTCCGAGATGGGAAGAACCGAAAATAACGGGAATAGACCACCGCGGATAATAAATTTAAAATGGAATCCCAGACCGCCTGGGAAAAATAAACGACTGGGTTAATTAATTTTAACCGACAAAATCGGACCACCGACTAGGTTACGGGTTGGGCGTAAAGATGGGTTGGCGACTCGAACGATTCTACCTGGCGTTTCCATATCGACAACAGTCGGCGGTGTAAGGCGATTGGTCTGGCTGGAATCGATGTAATGGCTGGAGTCGGTCGAGTCGTCGCTGGTAGCGTGAACCCACCTTAAATCGGATGGTTTCTATAAATAGGAAGGCTGAAATAGCGTATAATAGGAAATAGCGCCATCCACACTGGGTGCTTAAAATTTTTGGTGCTTCCGCCAAATATTATCGGGGACCAAAAAATTTTCCATGTAGATATTTTAATTAGAAAATAAGAAAAAAAATACAAAATGTCCCGATTTAAAAGGCCTATCGAAAGAAAATATATTAAAAATTCTTCTTCCCGGATTTTAAATTTAGACTATTTATTCAGAATAAATTTGAGGCCATTAGAAAATTTCTAATGGCGTCAAATATTTCCTTCGGTTTGGCTACCGCTCACTTTTCATCCAGGTTTCGGTCAGGCATTTAATTTTTTTCGTTTTTATAGACTCGGAGGGCGGTAAAAGAGCCGGCGACGCGCGCAGTTTCCCCGGTGGCGCGGAACGGGACTCCTGTCCCTACGGAAGAAAGGGCCGTTTATCCGGGAATAATTTCGACGGATGAAATTAGTAGCGGAAAGCGCCTCCCACTCCATTAATTTTCCTATTAGACCCTAACAATAAGGTAAATGTGTTTATTACTTTATCTACATCGGCCGGTAATGTTTAATTTTATGGTCCGCGCCCTTCTCCGGCTTTCTATAAAAAGTTAGAAAATTTCGTCCGGCGGCCTTTACCCCCCCGGCCGCGGCTACTGGCGCGTGGTAGTCCGGGACGGCTGTTAGCGTCGGGCGGCACCGTCGGTGGAGCGGTTCTATCGTTTTTTATAGGCCGGGGGTAACCCCTTCCTACCGCCCATGGCGCTTTCAATTTTTGAACGGCACCATTAAGACGTAATATTTGCGATAATACTAAACACTCGGTCGAATTTCGCCACCTTTATTTTTCTCCCGTAATTCCCACCTTTTATTCTTTAATTATACCACCTCTCACCAAATTTCAGAACTAAATCGCTGGTGAGTACAGCCAAATTAACATTAACCATCGATAAGATTTCGAATACATTTAACAAAATAACCCGAGTCACAATTAAAAAAATCAACATTAAGTAAGTTTTGATTAGTTACGATTCTGTTTTCGTAAGATCTCGGAGATCTCCGATCTACTTCTTTCGCGCACAAAAATTTTAGGTTTTCTAACATTCTTTTTTGGTACACTTATATAAATATTCACATTAGAGAAATTATTTTTTAAAGTAAAATACGACTTAAAATCGTAATATATAATTCTGTTTCTAACCATTAAATTTTTAATTTTAATATTATAGTCGTGACGCACAAAATTCTGAAAAAGCATAATTTTAATTTTAGATAATAAATGCTCTAATTTAAATATATATATATATGTAATGTATTAGCGGCTGAAGACCAAAAAACAATACCGAACAGAATATTGTCTTAAGTAGTACAAGTTGCGAAAAAGAATTCCCCGCCTTATTTTTAATTTCCTAATAATATCGTCGATACGACGAGAAAAGGATAATTTAATATCGAAGTAACACTTAGATGGCCAACAGTTTCGACTCGAGAGATTTTGACACCATCCATAAAAATATCTTTAGGTAAAGTATATCTAAAATAAAAGAAGATAAATTCAGATTTATCCTTATTCAATTTCGTTTCGGTATGGTTAAGGCCAGCTGTAATTTTATACAAATCATTGACTAATTCTGAGTGAATAGAATTAAATAACTCGGAGTCGTCGGCGTACCGTAATAAAGTAGAATTTGTTACGTAAAGCGAAGGATCTACATAAATTATAAACAATAAAGCGCTTAAAGGAGAAGCCCGCCAAACACCTGGATGTAGCGGGAATGGATCAGATATGGTCGATTTTCATTTAAGACCAGCCAACCTATTAGACAAATAGATCAAAATCCATTGAGAAAAGCGCCCGTCCCCGGGTAAGGCGGCGTATCCACCCGGTGTACGTATTTAGGGAAAGTGGCCCAGCCCACCCTTTCCGGCCATAAACGTTTTTACAATTCTGGAAATTTTTCTTCCAAAACCATCCGGCGTCGGAATGTCCGCCATTTTTAAAGGGGACCGGGGTGGGAGGCGGGCCACCGGCCAGTTTTAAAGGTAGAAGGTCCCCGGCCAAATATATTAATCGGATACAAACTGGCGGGGTGAAGGAGCGCCGGCGGCCCGGGGGACCGCGGTAAGAACGTAACCGGATACGGAACGGTAAAAGGGTAGAGTGGTGGCGGTAGGTCGGCCCACCCGCACGGAAAGTACTTACGTTAGAATCCGAATCGCTGGGGAGAAAAGACGGATGGGCCGAACCGATCGGTCACGGCGCAGGCGTACAGCCCGGATGGCGGTCCGCCACTGCGCCGACACGGCGGAATAAGAAGGTAGGACGTTACCCGGACTAAGTATTAAAGCCGATTAAGAAACCACCGGCTTAGCGAATTTCGGCGGAACGGGTCGGACCGGGAAGAAGACATTTTTCTAGCCATACTACACCGGAAAAATCCCCGTTTTACCGACCTATTTTCTGCCAGGAAAAAGTCGCCCCGGTCGGTCCTTTAACTTTTATCCTCCATTCGACCACCGTCACCGATGGACCGCTTCCGGAAGGGCTACACCGGTAAGTGTTGGACGGGTGCGCCTTTCTTTTCTGTAATACGCTGCGCATCCAGTTACCCCGGGAAAATCCGTTTCCTATTCTTCTTCCGTGTTTATAGTTACGGACGCATCCCGGGTCCCGATGGACCGTCGGTTAACGGGAAAAAACCCCTAGGCCCACCTACACCCGGAAAACGACTATATTACGGGTGGCGTCCCAGTTTTACTCGGAAATACGATGGGGACTATAAACCCCGCGGTGGGTTTCCGGCCGGGGAAATTCCCCTTTATACCCGCCCGGACGGGTATTTAGATTTTACCCGGTGGTGGGGGTAGTCGGCCACCGCCCGGGTGGAAACAGCGCCGGGATTAACCCGGCCGTGGCCGAAGCGGTCCGGCGCCAGCGTCCCGGCTCGACCCATAACTACAAGTAGCGGCCGCTTAGACTAACAAATATTCGGGTCCAGAGGCGGGCCGCGTTTATTTATCGGTGGCGGTGGAAACGCCATCCGTATTACCGCTTTTATCCGCGCCGACTTTCCACCCACGGACGTGGTCCATTCCGACCGAAAGTCCGAAGGTGACCGCTACCCGGACTACCCGCCATTGGTACGTCGGTAGTTCTTTTACTACTAATTAACGCGATCTTCGGTTAAAATTAATAATAAAAATAATTAAGTAAGAACGGAGGGCCGTTGCTCCGCCCGGGGCTCGGCCTTCACATTTTGGACGTCGGAAGGGTGGGTACGGGGGGACTCGCACCCGTTAATTATCCGGAGAGAGAGCGGCGGAGATTGGACCGCCGGCCACCAATGAAAACGGACGGTGGAGACGGGCGGGGCGCCGACTCCGGCCCACCTATAAAAGACGTCGGCGGGTGGGGACGGGGGCAAACCAACGGCTCGCAAACTTTTGGGATGCGGGTTCAATACGGGGGGGAGCCGATCGGTGGTAGTCGTCCGGGCCCGGCGGTCGGCCGCAGGTAAAAATTTCTATTAATCGTCGACTAGGGTTAAGCGATCCAGATGGGACGGTCCGGCTACTCGGGTCCACCGTATCGGCGACGGTGGAGGGGATGGCCGACCCGGTCCACTCTTACCGGTGGAATTCCGACCGCTAATCCCCATTCCATCTTTAACCGCGGCGTTTAATTCCCAACCCGCTAAACCGTTTATCGTAATTAGCGGGTGGGGAATTCTTAATTCTCCCGGGTACGCTCTTTCCCTCCGCCCATCCCCTTATCCCGCGCCTAATTATCGGTCCGGTCCGATACGGCCTCCTGGCCACACTTTATCGGGGTGGCGGCCTCCGTTATTCGGCTCTTGATCCCCGGGGTGGGTTTTCCACCGAGTAGGTCGGTGGGGTTTAGTCGTCCCGCTACCCGCTCCGTCGGACTTATTCGGTCCCCACCGCCTCTTCTTCCCGCGCTACCGCTATACCGGCTCCACCCGCCGAATTTTTCCGTCCGGAATGTAATTTCGTCTTTTCCGGCTAAGAAAATTTGGCCGTCTATTTCGATACTGCGCTATTCGACCGGTGGTTTAAAAATCCGACGCGGGTAGCGAAAAGTTAAAAAAGAAAATTTTCTTATTTCCAGCCACTTTTTTGTAACTGGAACCGCGAAAGAGGTACGGTTGGCGCCTACCTCTTCCGCGGTACCGTATTTTATAAAAGCGTCGGTTGTTTTAAGGGCCAAAAACGCCGTTGGTGATAATTAGTGTGTTACCCCAAACGCTAGCATTCGCAGCCGATTAAAATGGTGGCCGTTACTATTCGGCCGAAATAATTACTATTTGGGCCAAACTTCCACCCGCGATTAACGTTAGAATTCCTGTGTTAAAAATAATTCGACTCCTACTCTATTTTACTCGTCTCCGCGGCCTACTTTCTACTCGTCCGCCGACTCCACTTCCATATTTAACTTTTTCTTCACATATCGAAATGTTGATAAAAAAAAACTAAAAGTAAGACAGGGTCTTCTCTATAGAAACATTTATTTTATTCAAACTATTCGTATCGCTAAAACTATATCCGTCTCTTTTCTCCAATCAGTTATAGATTACGGTATTGTTATTTGGTCATCTTATTTCATTTCTTTAAATAATACCCGAAAAGCAATTTTCAAATTTTTATTTTATAAACACCTATTAAATACTAATCGATACGGTTCCGATAAGATCGATCATTTAACAAAGAATAAGATACTTTATTTTGATTTAAAATTTTTACTATTATATTTTAGGTCTTATTTTTCCTATATTAATATACAGTTAAACCCGCCTTTACCTTCTCTTAGAAACCATAATATTTTGGCCATACCGCGTTGTAATCTGGATATTGTTAAACGTTCTTTCCCGTATCGGCTATTCTCGGTGGATGTAGTACTTATATCTCCGATTTGATAGATTTAACTAACACAGAATTTTTATTCAGTATTAAATATCTAATTAAATTTATGGATTAATCTTACTTTTGTCACCTCGTGTGTTGTTCGTCTTCCATTATTGTACGTAATGTACGCGTTTACTTGTTGGCGGTAATTTATTTTCTGTATTTATGTAACTAATGTACTTTTTATTTTACCTGGCTAGGTATTTGGCTATATTTCGATCGGTGTGGTTGGCAATATTTTCAACGTTTCGACTGTATTTAAAATTAAACAATAAATTCGTATATCGACGGGAAGCGATTACTCGGAGGTAATCCGTCCGGCCAGCTACCGATTTGGCCCGTCCCACGGTCGGCGGTCCCCTAGTTACCCCCGGGATAAAGACCAGCCTACCCCACGAGAAAATCGACTTATTCCTACGGAAAAACGTGGTACGGTCGATAATCAAAAATCCGGATTTTCCACCATCCACTCGTACCGTACCGCGCGGACCGGATCTAGGCGTCGACCTTGAACCCGGTCGGTAATAGTCGACGGTTACTCTATACGTATTATAAAGTACTAGAAATTCCCCGCTCGTAAAAATGAGCGGAAATATACTATTGTGATCTAATCTTATAATACTTTATAATATAAATGAGCGGAAATATACTGTTGTGAATTAATCTTATAATACTTTATACCTGTAACAGCATATTGTGTAATAATAGCTTATCTTGCAAATTTATTTACATAAGCGTATTGTATAATAACAGCTTATCTCGCAAATTTATTTACTATATATTTTATTAAGCATCAGTTCGAATGTGTAGTAATTGCACGGTGGTCCGTGGAGACTGCACCCCACGGGCGCCTCCCCGACGGCCCCACTCCACCGGGGGGCCCACCCCAATGGGCCCCGAGCCCGTGGAAACTGGTTTCATCTCCCAGTGGGCCCACAGCCGGTGGGGAGATGAAATCCCCACGGGGGGCCCGTGGAGTGGGGCTGCACCCGCCAGGGACCGGCAGGCCCCAGTCGGCTGGAGCCCGTGGGGTCCACCCCAACGGGTCCGGGCCCTCGGGGCCCCGTTTAATGTCCCCGGTGGGCCGCAACCAGTTTCATCTCCCCACGGGGACCCCGGTGCCCCGTGGGGTGGGGCTGCACCCCCGTGAAAGGGTTAGTTACAGCGTGATGAATGGGTTCAATTTCTTTGTGTGATAAAATATAAGCAAATTTCATTCGAGATATGTAATATGTCACCATCGTAATTATGGATATAGAACAGGCTTAACTGCAAATTCAACACATAAAATTCTTTAAAACAAAACATCCGATGAAAAGGTTAAATAAGGTGTGATAAGGTTAGCGGAACAGTATCCTGTATCATAATCAGTAATAATTCTTTTAGCTAAGTAATGTAAAAATCTAATAATAGTAATGCGGGTAAGTTATCCGTCGCCCCTTTCTTTGACACTTAGCGCCATTTATTCATAATTATCTTCATGAAATTAAAATTCGGCCCCTAGGGCCCTAAAAATGTCCAAATAGAAAAAAAGATCTGTTGTCGCAGACATCCGAAAATTATATCTTTCTAACGATACCCAATTTATAGAAATCGGTACAGTGGTTTCCTCCAAAAAAGGGACTCCAACTATACACTTTTGACTAATTATAATATAGATAATTATCTGGTTACGGTAACGGTAAGGTAAGATATATCGGGGGTAGGCCGGTTCTTCGGTCGTATCGACCACCTATAATACTTTTCCTACATTTTTGAACCTTCGGAAAATATTCTTTTCAAATTGCATTTATAAATAATAAAAACGCCCGCTAGACAGTACTCTTATTCACTCCGGAACAACATGTTTAATCTCTAGCGGTGGCTGTTGGAATTAATTTTGGCCCGAGCACCCGGGCCGTTCGGTATCGAAGCGTTTTGGGCCGATCCGATACCACGGTAACATCCTCCTTCACCACCCTTTCGGCCGGTATCCTTAAAAGCTAAAAATTCCCAGTTTCCAAATATCTTTCGGTTACTTATCTTTAAAGCGTTTCCCCGGTGATGTATAAGCTCGTTCCACCCTCATCCAACTATCGACGAATGGAGAAACTGTCGAATGACGGGATCATATTTGCCGTATGACAGTACGGAACGTAGATTAATTCTTCTAACGGGCTGCCCAGAAAGGTAGGCTCGATTATTTCTCTTCTATACGTACGCTATTTTACTATTGTACGAAACAAAAAAAAGCCCCGTTTTATAGGTAATACTCGCCATTTATTAACCCTCGGAGGTCGGAAGCCGGTCTTCTTTATCCCTCTCCCCCCAATCTACCAAACCGTCTGGCTTTAAATTCCCCCTTCCGTCTTCAGCGCCACCCGCAGTTTTATTGGAAAGTTAGCCTAGCCCGCTGGCGGATGGTGGCCCGAATCTCCCTTCACCCCAGACTCTAATCCGGATGAACGGCGGATTTTCCGTCTCTTCGTTAACGAAAGATGTATTCCGGTGGGAAATCTCGGTGGCTCCGGCCGACGTCTTCTGTTTCCGCGGCCCAACCGGGTGGCGGTGGTCCTAGGAACGCCACGCTCTCCGGTTACGTCTTAATCGTTCTACCTTTCTACACTCTACCTGCCGTTTCTTTTTCTTTTCTACGCTCCGTCCGGTGTTCTTCCTTCCGGAATTCTCTTCTCTTTCCACCCCTCCTTACATTTCGCTCTAAAAAATAATAATAACTAGGCAGGCGCCAATTTATTACCTTCCGAAAAGTGCGGAATCGAAAATTAACGCCGACCACGCGGCCACCGAAAAATAATAAATGACCCGGCAGCGTTCCACCAAATTCCGAGGTCCCATGGCTGGACTTGGAATGGCCGGGACTACTATAGATTATTAATATAAAAGTTTAGGAAAAATGGCCAGGCCAACCCATACGGTCCCGATACCGTAGTTTCGGGCCTGGCCAGCCGGGGCGCCCCTAGCGGTGGTACCGAAATAAACTTTTTTATCTTTGGTATATAATGTATGGAATTTTCGATTTACGGCTCGCCTTTCTTAAATAAACCCTTAACGGCTTTACCTGGCTTTTTTGGTTAAACCCGAGTGACGCGATTTTTAAGCGGGGCCCGGACCGCGGATCGGTCAGGGGCCCGAAAATTTGTATCGGCGGCCCCCAGGCCCGCTGTCGTATTTTTAAACGAAAACAGAAGAAAAGTATTAAGTATTTGTATGGATAAAGTATAAGATATTTAGCGTTTTTAAAATTTCCATATTTTTAGCCGGAAATGTAATCGGAAATTTATTTTTACCGCGTCTAATCGATATTTTAAAAAAGTCGTTTAAGTAGTGAATTGCCGAGAGTGGACACGGAATCACTATTATCCATACTATTTGTTTCCAAATAAATCGATATTCGAAAGACGCCGGTTGGCCAATTTTACGGTCTTTATTCGTCATAAAAATAACGCGCTACCAAATTATTGAAATTTAATTGTATACCGTAATTATACTAGAATTATAAAAACGCCGTAAAAATACCGGATAATTGGTTATCGACCTAATAAAATCAAATTTAACTTTTGGTGGTTAACACCATTACCTGGAATATCCAGCCTACGTTTTACTCGACGGTTTTAGATACGATTAAGAGTTAAGAGGCGAGTACGATTCGTAAGAATAATCTTTATTAACTCGTGTACTTTCTGGTAAAAAATGCGGACCTGTAAAAATAAATAAGAACCGAGTTGGTAGAGAAAAATTGCGGATCGGATAGAGTAAAACATTTTATTACCATATAAATATTATAGCTGGTGTCGGAGTTTCCGCTACGGCTAAACCGTCGACATTAAGTTAGGTTTGAAATGTTTTTGGTAACCGGACTTTCGAGAACAAATTTTCCCTTATAATATCGACCGTAAAAATTATTTTTTCCGTATCCTGCCATTGTTAGAAAACTAGTTGTCGAACAAATCGTCTTCCGAAGAGTAGTTTCGAAGGTAGGTAAGATCGATGTTAGAAAGCATTTTTTACGCCTGGTCGGTAACCATATTCTTGCCGGTATTTTATCTACCGCTTTATTTTATTAGTGTTTTGTTTACTTATAACATAATTTCATCTTAACTGTAAAATAAATAAATGGCTAGTTCCCCTAATAAAAACATTTAACCGCTATATGGCGGTAATTTATTTTCCTCGTCTATCCAGTGGACACGGAGCTAACGTCACTCCTATTCTGGATGTCTGTCCGTATATCTGTTGTTTACGTCTATTCGAGCCGCTGTTTGACTACCAATATCGGATGGCTACATTTATCGAAAATTATTCTTAATCGTCGGTGGAGAAGGAGTTTTGTACCGACAGCTATTATCTTTACGAAATGTCGAAAACCTTCACCATTCACGATTCTCTTTAAGAGGCGTCTTTTTCACTAGGCCAGCTACTTTTCTATAGTGTACTGTTATTCGGCCATCTACTCTCTTAGGCCCTAGCCAACTAGGCCGTATCGGTGCCGACCCTCCAGCGGAGACCATTTGTCGGCGCTCGGTCATTTCGCTTCATCGACGGAGGCGTGGACGGCCACCATAGTTTTATCTGTCTCCTTCGATATTTTCGACACGCGCCATAAACGTTATCGCCAAAGAATGACGGATAGAGAGCGCGCTAATTTCCTTTGGATGAACCAAGTTGGAGTCGAACCGGTGCAATGTAATACGATAATATCGACCTAATATAATAGTATTGTCGTAATATTACGAAATAACTACATCGTATCGAAATAAAAAAGATTTTATTCATTAAAATAATCGTAAATACCGATACGACCAAATATTTTCGCCACTCGTCTTTCCAACCATCGTATTCGTGGTTCCACTCTCCTCACCACCTCCAATCCATTTTCTGTCATCTCCTCTGTGCCGAAATTTCCACAGGTCAGCTACCTTCCGTGCAAATAGTCACGCGTACCGCTAACCAGATAACGTCTTCGTCTCTTCGTCCGCCACCGTGTCGACAAACCGGGGAGGCGGTGCCAGAGAAAGTAAGTCTAAGTTAATTGGTCGGTTGTAAGTGTCACTATATTTCGTTCGCCTGTCTGCCGGATAAGTGGCTGTAGCCAATCGCTTATTACATAACGACGTCGCATCGTCGGCAACCTGGTCCACTAGTTGGCTACCGGCCTTAAAAAGATCGGGTTCACGTTCCTTCAACCCGATATCCGATTACGTACGTACAGCTACGCGGTTAAATGCACTCATTCGGAAGCCCATTCTCCTAAAAACTTTGTATATTTATCAGTTTTAATTTCACAAATATATCGAAATAAAATATTTATTTTTCTATTTTGGAAAATTACACTTACAAAAAACAACAGACTCACCAGTAACAGGAAACGCCGATTCATTAAAAAAATTAATACGAAATTTGGCATTGGCTATATTTTCGTACTCGAGTCGATAGGAAGAAGTGGCCAATGGCGCCAACCATCATTGGTAATTTGGTTTCTCGAATTTTTTTTGGCGGATTTCGACAAGTATGTCGATCCGAAACACGATAGAATTTTTGGCGCCATATCAGTTAATATTGGAAACTTTTCGTGCGTACGCTAACAAATGAAAAGAAAATTAACGATTCGACAAATTTTAACAAAAATAAATAAACCGCAGCCATACCCTTAAAGAGAATTAAAAATAATGATAAATAAATGATTACCTTTTCAGTTATAATTAAATTTGTAAGGAAGGATAAAGGACAGATCGACCAAAAACCGTTCCGCCATGGACGAGTCGAACACCCCCGATACGAGATCTCCATTTACTTTTTCTGCCAAGTCCTGGATGCCGCTAAACATCTGAGAAAATTTTCTTGGTTTTACTAGAAGAGATGGCCACCACAGGCTCGGTCTGTGTGTCTGTAACATTTTTCTTTCTTCCGCCATTCTTTCCGAACTCGACTGGTGGATGTTGGCTTTCCAGATGACATCTTCAATTCCCGATATTATCGCTCCTTTTCAATTTTTTCGAACAATATCTGCCAGTTGGGAATTACTTTTATTTTTAGAGAAGTGTTGCCACCGAGCTTTCGGAGGCTGGCTTACTTACCGAGCCTTCGAAAATAAAACAGAAAGTCAAACAGTTTTTTTTATCTTTATTTATTTATTTATTACAGGTAAACAAAATTAATGATTTACACTACCCGATTTGAAAATGTATAACTCCAATTATTAGTTAACGTATTTACAATTACAATCCTAACAAATACATTATAAGTATTAGTTAAACACTCGAGTAACACAGTAAAAAAATTAGTATAGAACAAACGATATGGAAACATTCCAAAAATTTTAACAGTTTTTACTAGCGGAATATAAAAAGCAACTTGAAAACGTGTTACACGATTGGGTGGGTGAAGACTTAACATTCCTGTTCCGAGTTGAAAATTGTAATAATTATATAAATACTTAACGTCAAAAAAGATAATCCGACTATGAACAGTATGAATTTTAAAGTAACGATATAACCCAGAGTAATCGGGAGTTTCAGAGCTGTTTGCAATAATTACGTATAATTTTTTAGTATTTTATAGTGTTGAGATATTAACAGTTCTATGTAAATATTTGCTGAAGCTGACCAAACTATAAGACCGTAATCAATTATCGATTGAACAAAAGTGAGCCATAATATTCGTAAGATTTTATAATTTCGTAAGTAATGAAGGTTGCGGCAGATGATTCCTAGTCTGATTGATAATTTCTTTATTACGTAATAGATGTGATGTCTATAAGATAGTTTATCATCAATAATTATTCCCAGATCATTTTTATTACGAGTTCGTTTTATTCAGACGGAATTAAAAGAGAAGTTTGGAAAATTAGATTCAGAGAACACAAAAGTCATACTATCAGTTTTTTTTATATTAATATTAAGGTGATTAGTCGATAGCCAGGAAGAAAGAATAGTCAGATCATTTTGCAAAATAGTATAATCTGTATTGAAAATTTTAATATCGTCAGCGTAGGCGTAAACAGGGGATTTGATTAACGAAAAAATTGGATCAATATAAACTGAAAATAGAATGGCGCTTCGAGGTGATCCCTGTGGAACCCCTACACATAAAGGAAAATGTTCTGAACAAATATTATTATTTTTATTTTAGCAAATCGATGAGTTAGGTAGTAATAAATCCAATTCACAAATAGTGAATCAAAGTTATAACAATTTAAGAGCCTTTGCATAAAATAGAGTGATTTACTGTGTCGAAAGTGGATGACATATCGAGATACACCACATGAGTCGGTATACTTTTATTCAAGTTATGTAGTATCAAATTTTGTGTTTCAAATAAGTTTATAATAGTTGACCTCTTATGTATCGCGTAATGCTAATTAGTACTTAATCGATTTTGTAAATGAAAAGCTATATACTGTAAAATTATTTTCTCAAAAATTTTCAACATAGCTGATGTAAGCGAAATCGGTCTATAAGAGGAAGGTAAGTTTTAATCTTTTTGTTGTTTAAGGATAGGGTTGATGAACGAAAATTGCCACTGTGTAGGGCAATAAGTATTAACGAGACAAAGATTAAAAAGAAAAGTAATACGATTCATAATCTCTAAGGATAACTTTTAAAAAATATTATAGGGATTAAATCTGGCCCTACAGCGGGACTCTTCGAAGAACTAAGGGCTTTTTTAAAGTGATTACAGTCACTGATTACATATATTTTTATAGATTATACGATTCGAAGTATTTTCAGGGAACAAAAATTGAGAGTTATTGTTTATAGGGAGTGAAAACTTATTTTTAAAATAATCAAACAGACGATTCATTATATCATTTGATTTCAGATTGTCGTTTGAGATTCTAACCTTTCTAGTAAAGGAAGGTAAAGTCTTCCAAAAGAAAAGAAGAGGTGATATATTTAGTAGGTAACGATTTGATATAGTTTTCCCGCGCGTGTTTCATTAAATTCAAATATTGTTTATCGTATAGTCTGTATCTATAATAATATATTTGTATACGATATGTACGCCATTTATGAAAGAACTTATTTCTTAAATTTTTAATCTGTCGAATATTTCTATTTATCCAAGGGACAAAACACGCTCGTTTCCGAATTTTAGGAATAGTCACAGTAATTATGTCGTAGAAAATAGAATAAACAATGCCAAACAATTCTTGAATCGAATAAGATTGTGAATATAGAAAAGACCAGTTAACATTTGAAAGTAAAAAATTAACGTAACCCCAATCTGCTTTGTACCAGGCATATACATATCTATCGCAATTGTTATCTGTCACGTCTATGTTTGTATTGTGTTCCATAGTAAACAAAATGGGAATGTGATCGGATCGAAAACCCTCAGCGGTCCAAGCTCGAATGTCACAATTCAAATAAAAAATAAGATCTAAATAATTTTCTGCTCGAGTGCGAAAGGTCACACTTTGATTAAGTTGAAAAAAGTAAACTATATCAAATTGAAAAGAACTTTCAAAAGTAGTCGAGACAGAGAACGATGACTAACCATCAGAATATCGAATATTAATTCGAAATTAATTAAATTACGACTATAAAGTGTTTGGTGTGGTCTTAATCGGTATGACCGGATGGATGGTTTTCCTAACGCCAAACTATCGAAATAAGTAAAATCATCACCGATTACGTCGACAAAAATTCTACGTAACCTCAATTTTATTACCTGAATAGATATCCTCTGGTCAGTAGAGTCGAACATCGATGATTTTTCTAAAGTCAAAGAAGTAATAAATTGTCTCTGGTTTTGTAATTTGAGAAGCTATTTTTTACGGTTTGACATAATTTTGTCGATGACAACAAATACGTAGAATACAGCGTTAACGACAATTTCTGACCAGAAAATTAAGTCACCCGGATTTAATAATAATTTGATCAATGCGCGTGTTCTATCGCGAGTTGTCAGTGGTGATCGTAATCGTAGACACGGTCTGAGACCAGCGTGAATCCTTTATTCTCTTCGATTCCGCTGGTAGTTGGACGAAAATACGGTGTTTTAAAGCCACCCGGGATAGGAGGGATTAATTGTCAGACGGTTATCCCGATTCGGTAAAAGTAGCGGCTAAAAGCTTTATTCTCTTCGATTCCGCCGGTAGTTGGACGAAAATACGGTGTTTTAAAGCCACTCGGGATAGGAGGGATTAATTGTCAGACGGTTATCCCGATTCGGTAAAAGTAGCGGCTAATTTAACTGAGAACTAGCTATGTAGATATTAAGAGCGGGAAATTTATTCCTACCCGGGACCACGGATTGGAAACATGGTTGGGAAATCATTTTACTTCTTTCCACCACCGCTGGTTACTTTTAAAACGAATATATCCGAAATGTTCACCATTTATCCCTAACTTATTAGCAAAAATTATTGTCGGATATTTCTTAAGCGCTCCGGAACCACGCCTGGGGTAAATACGGCTGTAAACAATGTTTAAGTATGACTCGGGCGGTCGTAATATTTAAAGTATGGGCGCGCAAACATTCCGTCCCCGTATTTCTTAAATTTGGATAGGCCATAAGAGGGAGTTTCGGCGCGGCTCCTACCGTAACTATTCCAGAATATCGTATGGTTTCGGCAGTGGCTTCAACCACTCCCGGTTAGTTCGAACCGCCGAATGCTATATTATGGTAAATTCTCTCTGTTGTGATAAATTATTTCTCTTCTATCCTTTATTATCTTTCATCGACATAGTCTGTTATACTCGACCCTGACGGCCAATTTTAATATCGGTGCTGGCCTGGGCTGGTCCCGAAAACACCACCGTAAAAAATTGTCTTCGTCGGTCGACCCTACCACTCGAACGCGTACGAAAACCCACCGTACCCCGCTTTATGGATCGGTACCCAGTGGTAGCCGCGGGGCCACTCTATTTACCAATAGAGAGACCGAACACGCGTTATTAAGTTTTACTCTAACTCGTTTTATAAGTTAGTTACCGTATAGGATAGCGTAAAAATGTTTTAATAAAATTTTTACCAGCCAGACCCACGCGTCGGAATGGCTAAACTATGACCCTCACCACTACCTCGCGCCCATATCCCGTTGAGAGGGTGGGTGGCGCTCCGACCTGGAATAATAATATAAAACCGGGAAAGCGCGCTCAAATACCACCCATCCCGTGACGCCAAACAGCCTTATCTTTACCACTAGCCATGGCGCTCCAGGTTCCAGTCTCGAGAAATTTCCAGATTTACCAAAATATTTCGTTCTCGAAATTTTTTATTCTTATTATTTCGGCCTTCCCCACTCTCCAGAAAATTCTTATAAATCTCGGCAATAAAAAAAATTCTGTCGATATGTATCCTAAAAATTTCGTAGCCATATAATAATTATTTCGGTCTGGCCACCTCTCGGAGTCGGTAAACTAAGCCAGTAAGTTAGGTGGTTTATCCGCGTCGCTTCTACCAACTTTATTCAGTGCTACCTCGGATACGTCCGCTTTGGAATAAGTCCAACTCGGTATACGTCCCGTTTGGATGCGAAAAATTTTGCTCGGTATACGACTTTTGTTTGGAATACGACCGATTCGCCCGCTAGAACTTGTACGAGTCTGTTGCGTGTTCTCTTAAAAACACATTCCTTATATAAAAATTATAACAAATCGTATTTTCGAAACATCCCGACGAGAAGGCGGAAGCGAAGTTCTTTGGACAGATTTCTTGTAAAAGTCGAAGCCTCGATCAGGTCCGAGTAGGGAAAAGAAACAGAAAATAAAAAGAGAAAAAACACCGGATTCCTGAAGTTTTATTGGAAGCGGACTCTCCTTCCAAACAATAACATCTCCTCCTCCTCCCTTCTCAGCACCATCCTAGTAGCTACTCCACTCTTCTCAACCAGGTAGTGAGGTGAAATTTTCATTTATTTCATCTACTATAATCGATTTTTTATTTATGTATTTTAATATTAAGCGGAGTTTAAATTATTTTATACGACCCCATCGACGTATAATATGCCAATAACGATGGGATTTTTATCGTGGGAACGGATTAATAATTTTCTCTTTATTTCTTATGGGAACAATTCCTTTGGTATAAGTCCGAGGATCTGGAACGGATTAAGGACGTAAACCGAGATACCACTGTATGGTAAACCTAAAATGATACATAGATCGATAAAGTGCATATCAGTCATTCATTTTAACGCCATTTTACAGATTTATATTATGGTAAATCCGCCGTGTTAGGCCGTAGGCGAATCGGTGATGACACTCGCGTTACAAAACAAATAAGGCGGAGTGGGGCGAGTGCGTTAACGGGCTTTTTTTATTGTAAGATAAGCGAAATTTTGCTATTTGATACGGTAGTCATCTACTCCGAGTTAATATCGGCCTATCGACATAGGAATCGCGCCATGACTGATGCGAATCCAGTATTTACATCGACCTTTACAAAAGCGTCGCATCCGAACAGCGCGCGCAACTTTGACAGTACCATAAAAGTGCGATAATTCTTAGGATAACTTTATATTAGGAGTAGAATATCGATTAAAGTTTACGTTAAGTAAACAATATTTATTGATATTTTAAAATTTTTGAGAAAAACCCTGGTACGCTCTCGCACCGTAAATATTGTTGTCTGGGGCGAGTTCCGATCGGCACCTGGGGGTAAGCGCGTATTAGGCTTTTCTGGCCACATAACGCGTTCAGTTTTATTGTTTCGTGTTCTACATTTTAATTTGTTTGTTAACTTTTATTTCTCGCGTATAACACGATTGGTAGCTACGTGAGAAAAACCAATAGGGGGCGATTATTCGAAAGAAACGAACGGAAGGTGAACATTGTAGAGATGACGATCGATAAATGCAAAGATACCGATTAAAATTTTCGTATAAACCATTTTTTATTCGATAAAAACCTTTAGTCATATTAAATAACAAAATGTGCGCTTTGTCACTTTGAAAAAATAAAAAGGGATGTAAAGTAAATAATGTGAGAGGGGCGTAGGGAAATAAAACAAAAATATAAAGTGACATAAGTACGCAAATTGTTTAATAACAATTTGTGTACTTATGTCACTTTATATTTTTGTTTTATTTCGCTACGCCTCCTCTCACATTTCGGCGAAATAAAACAAAACTATAAAGTGACATAAGTAAGCAAATTGTTTAATAACAATTAGTGTACTTATGTCACTTTATATTTTTGTTTTATTTCGCTACGCCTCCTCTCACATTTCGGAGATGAATCCTTGTTTCTTTAACCAAGGATAATTCTAAAACTAAACGACCTATCTTAATGCGGTAAAAAGCATTTCATAGCAAATTTGTTCCTACTTCCGCTCTTGACAATTAGCTGGTGTAAATAAACTACGAAGCGTTTTTAACTCTCACGTACGCTCTTTCCCCGTTTCGGGGTAAGCGCGGGGTAGTTGACATTTTGTACGATTTCGTAACGAAATTAAAATTTTCGAGGACGAATTACATGGTAATAGCTGCGCCACGCGATTGTTAACGATCCTGTTAAATATTTATACGATAGGTTAAAATACTCGCGCGCGATTCCAACTTGGCAAAGACCACTCCGCGCTTACCCCACTCCGCCTTATCTGGTTTTTCTCCATTCCATAATTACAACGCGCGATAGATATCCGACATAATTATTATGTCCGATGTCTACGTTAAATAGGGGGATATAGTATATGGCGGGATACGAATGAATAGCTAGACCTCAATCATTTCCCGATACACCTATCTTCGCTCAATGGCCAGCCACATTAGAACTCTCTTAGAAAATTACGTATCCGAAATAGGCGGGTTCTAAACTTTTCCTAAGAAACGTATCTGTTGGTCGAGGTAATCAAATATAGCGATGTGTAAAAAGTAAGCAGTCGTATAGGCTAAAAAGCTCATTTACGTCTACATAAGATAGGACACGAAAATGCCATTTCTGAAAATTTTGTGTACAAACACGAGACCCGTTTAGCAGATAAATCATCGAGATAAACGAATAGGCGAATCATTAGATAAACTGTGTATTTTAATAAAAACTGTCAATAGTTGTAAAATTGAATACGATTATTTTTCCAATATTAAATTAAAAAACAAATATAAAACAGCCCAATATTATTTGTTTTCATTTCGCACGATTTTTTTTGCCTCCTTTTGTTTATTATCCTTATTTAAAACGTTAGTTTTAAACTAAACATTTTTTAGATCTCCAGAAATAAATTAATTTACTAATTGGAGAATTTCGAATCTCGACAAAGCAAAAAGTTCGGGGAAAAATCAGTATTTACTAATTTCTATCGTCATTCTTTTTTTCGTATAAGTCCGCCTTTTATAAATACAGCGGGACCTAGGTTAACGACGGCCTCGGATAACGGCCTACTTGGTTAACGACGGGTTGTTGTAAGAAAACGCGTCTCGCTTAACGACGCGGGCTTTGGTTAACGACTCCCGATTATGTGAACTTCCGGCAAAATAGAGCTCTGTAAAAAAGCTCGTCATCGCATCACGTGATTCGTTAGTTCAGTTGTTAATCGTTATTTTTTTAATCACAATCAATTCAAGTCCGACAATATCATTATGAAAATTAATAAAATTATAACCATATAAAAATATATTTAAGTAAATGATTAAACAATATCATTATTAAAATTATAACCATATAAAAATATATTTAAGTAAATGATAATTAACACTTAGTAATGAAAACAAATTATTTAATTTATTAAAAATAGACGCTTCACTAGTTTTTAGTTTCTTAAAGATGATTTCTAGACGATTATTATATTAAATTCTGCAAACAAAGTCTGATTCTATTGTTTGTTTGTGTTATATTATTAGTTTTTAGTTTCTTAAAGATGATTTCTAGACGATTATTATTTTACTAGTTTTTAATTTCTTAAAGATGATTTCTAGACGATTATTATTTTAAATATTTTTAGTTTCTTAAAGATGATTTCTAGATGATTATTATTTTAAATTATGTGAACAAAGTCTGATTCTATTGTTTGTGTTATATACTTGACACCTGCAACTTTTAGTTTTTTAAAGATGATTTCTAGACGATTATTATTTTAAATTCTGAAAGTCTGATTCTAACGTTTGTTTATGTTATATATTACTGGACTGAAAGTCAAGTAATATATGAAATAAACAATTGATATCGCAAGTAGTGTGACATGGCAGTTTCGGATTCCATTAGAAGAAAAAAATCGTCTGTCCAGATCCTACAGTTCGTGTAAACAATAAATCGGCGAATGCGCGTCACTGTTTCAGTAATGGCGAACGAACAGTTCGCCATTAAAAGGCAGAAATCAAATCTTATCTGTAAAATAATCATTAAATCTATAAGGCGCTAATCAGTGTTTACGGGTTCGTTTGTCAAAAAACTCCGAAGCGAGCCCAATTGTCCTTCTGGTGAAGATTGGTAATTAAAAACTGTTTTCGTGAACAATTCATTTCATTATTGTTAATTTTTTGTAGCAAATATGGAAAAATATTTATTTTTCCATATTTGCTACAAAAAATTAACAACATCGAAATGAATTGTTCACGAAAACAGTTTACGGTTGTGGGAAGGAGCCGGAACGAATTAATCGATTTTCAATTAAATCCTATGGGGAATCGCGCCTCGGATAACGACGGTAATCCTGGAACGGATTACCGTCGTTAACTAGGGTAACACTGTACTCGGAAATCCATATTTCCTCGACTATTCGTTCCCTCCGCTCTTTCCGCTTCCACCCGCACTTTCCGTACATCCAACATATACTCGCTTCGTTAATTATTCGTGGTCGGTGGGCTCACCCATCCAACAGTCTCGAATCGGCTTACCGCCTCTGTCGAGATCCTTTTCGATCCACCCGGCTTTCGTATTTCGTCGATAGAGACACGGTCCGTCGTCACACCAGTTATACCTCTCCAGTATCCGGTCTCCACCGCGCTGTAACGTTCGGTACGCTTTTCACGCCTTACGCGGATCTCGGGTCCATCCGCGTAGAAGCGGCGCTGTCCGATGTACGGCCGTCCTAGCATTCTTCGACAGATTCTCGATCCTGGCCTTTTCCGAGAGTACCCGCAACTTTTAATCCGGCATCGGCCCTTCCGGTCGTCTCATCATCCACGAGGACCAACTCGTCCACCCGTTCCCGATTCACTCCGTTCGATTCGACCTCTTCTACATTCTTCACCCCCTGTCGAACACCAGTACTTTCGTCTTCTCCGCATTTATTCTCTTCGGTTTCCTCCGACACGCTCGGTTGGATGGTGCCACCGGTATCCTCCACCCGGTTCACTCTGGGAGAGTAGAATAGTGTCTGGACATACAACACTCTTATCGTCTAGTTCACTGGCGGCGGTTTCCCTTACACACGCGTCCGTATATACGTTAAATAGCTGCGGAGAAATGGCGTACCCTTATTTCACCCCTTCGTTAATGGTAAACCACTCCGACCCGCCCTCATTTACTCCGGCACTGGCTGAACTGTTATCCGACACGGCTCTCACCGGCCCGAGCGGATGTTGGTTGGCGCCGTATTCTGTCGGCACGTTCCGTTGGAAAAGTGCCGAGAGAATACGGCGCCATCTGCAAAAGCGGTCTGTTGGCTAGGCGGTACGCCCGGCCGCCATCTGGAAAAGGGAGGAATATCTTTTTCAGGCGGAGATACTTTTCCACCATACCCCGCACGGAGAAAATCCGCTTCTCTTCCACTCTGGAAGCCAGGCGAAGGACGGGACGATTCGTCCAGAAAATCCGCTTCTCTTCCACTTTGGAAGCCAGGCGAAGGACGGGACGATTCGTCCTCTGTAGTCAGTCACCCTCCTCACTCTTTCGATTACGGTCTTAGTAAATATCTTTCCAGCCGCATTCGGTAAACCGCTAACTGTATAAATTCTGGCCCGGGTTTCTCCGGCTCTTCCTCGGATGGACCGGGGCCCCGACCAATTTAGTCCAGTCGCTTCGAATCAGACATTTCGTCCGATACAATTTACACAGGTTGCTGATCCGCTCGACCGTAGACTCGCCACGGTACACGGACGCCACCCCAACCGTACCGCGATTCTTACCACATAATACTGGACCAATCGCCGATTAGGGGGTACGTATTCCCGAACTTGGTCCCATCTGCCGACTTTTATCGCGGTCCCTTTCTCCAATAAAGTCGGCCAAGCTAGCCGTAATAGTTTTCCATCGACCCTAGAAGCTCTATCTTTTTATGGTTGGCGTCAGACAAACCGCCGGTTTGTTCCCTTCCGATATTTGTCGTATAGTTCGACGCTTTCTCCAATAAAGTCGGCCAAGCTAGCCGTAATACTTTTCCATCGACCCTAGAAGCTCTATCTTTTGATGGTTGGCGTCAGACAAACCGCCGGTTTGTTCCCTTCCGATATTTGTCGTATAGTTCGAGGATATCCTTTTCTTCCCTTCGAAATCATCGGGCAGTTTCTCGTCTCTGTCTCTGGCTTCGGCTATCTCGGCGCGCTATTTCTTATATTCGTTCGCCTCGGCATTTCCATTTAACACCCCTAAATATACTTTCTTCTTCTCGGTCCCCGCCCCATCATTCCGTACGCGTGGCTACCGGCTACCTCTCGTCGATTCATCGACCACACTGGTTATACACCGGTTTAAAACGCGTCCACACATCTTCCACCCGGAAAGTGATGTCGTTCTTTTTATATTAATTTCAACGAATAAATCGTAAAACCAACCGATTTGACAATAAAATTTTGCATACTAGACGACAAAAGACTGTTGATAATGAGGATAATTACATTATTGTTTTATAAAACTTGTTGACATTTTATTTTTTTGATTTTGATGTAGGAAGGCGACATTACTTACCGGTACCCCTAATATTTTCGTCTACTCGACCCAGCTTTTCGTATCTGTGGTTGGGTAGGCGTATCCTCCGCCTCGACCGACATCCGAGCATCTTTTTTCCATAAATTCGCGCTAGAGCGAACCAGATAGTGGCCGAATCGATGTCGACGCCACTCTCGTATCCGTCACTTTCCCTCTCGATTTTCCTCGGGCAAATCGAATTAACGGTACTCCTCCGATCTCGGCGGCCACTCTACGGACGGAGGGCCCGGTGCCGAAAGACCGTGTTGGAGACGAACGACGCTCTTCGGGCCTCGACCTCCGAACCTCACGGAATTTATTTTCTCCCTCTTACCGCCCACCGGAGCGTACCCGACTAAAGGAAATAGTCTCCTCCGTCCCGCCTTATCGCCTCGTCGACCTATCGGTATTTTAACATCCAGGTTTTTGTTCCGCCATTCGGGGCGCAGCCGCACCCCTACCGGCCCACCGTTTATCTTTTACCGCGGACCGTACGGCCATCGCGTGGTGGCCGACACACGGGAAGGCTGAGAGTGCCGTTTGGGTTTCCGCCCTTTTAAACATTTCCCGATTAGTAGCTTTTTCGGAGGTGGAATTATTTACGGCGAGCGATCGACCCAACGGCGGGGCGCTAGTCGACATCCGGGAGGCGCCCCAGAATTAAAGAAACCGTCCTTTCCAGACGAACCGACCGGAAACGAATGGAAATTCCGGTGGAAGAAAAGCGGCGATAAATCCAGCCGACCGGAAACTTTCCGACGAAATATCGATGGCGTTTAGTCGTGGAAAAAAAAACGGCCGGTAGCCGGACTGCGTACTGGCGTTTAGTGGTGGAAAAAAAACCGGCCGGTAGCCGGACTGCGTACCGAAGAACGAGTGCCGAAAAATAAGCTCGTAGGTGGCGTAACGGCCGCTATTCGTCGATATATATGGACGGTTAGACGTTCCATATTTCGGCTGTTTAATTGTATTAAAAAACGATGACAACCTAATAAACGCGTATTTTCACCCGTTAGAATTTGTTTAGGCCAAATATGGTCTACGATTGGCTAATTGCCAGTACCAAGCGCTTATAAAACGACTGACACGAAACGCGGGAGCTACCAAAAAAGGGGGCGGACACGAAAAGTCGGAAACCACCCGCGGACGGCGTTAACTCCAGCTGGATATTTCCGGACCACCACCGGGGTTGGGGCGCCACCGAGTAAGAGCGTTTAAGTTTGGACCGGTAGGGACGGAACCCGCCATAAATCGGGATAACGCCGCCTACACCCGCTATTCTAGGACAAATCCCACCGAGGTTCCTTTCTTCCGCCTTCCCCACCATCCGTCGGCCGGTAGAATTGGCCTCCGACGGTGACTCCAGGCTGGAACCCGGTGTTTCGGTAAATAAAATAATCGACTCCGGGCCTACCCCACCGGTTTAGGCGAACGAAATTAGTAGAATAGGCGGCCATCCGGGGATGTCGACGCGGGAATGGGGCCCGGACTAGCCTTTAGTCGGGGCCCTAGTTAACCCGCCCACCCGTCCAGGCGGGAAAGGACTAAATAGTGGCGGGAGGAGTGCCGGCCGGGGTACCGAATAATCGTCGACGGTTCCACGTTAATAATAGTTAATCGGAAGAAGGAATCGATAGTCATTCCAAAGGAAACCTCGGGTAAAAGCCGCCGAGGTTTCCTTTTTTACCTCGGCAGTGGAATTTAGTAACGGCGACGGTAAGGACGCTTTACTGGGGTAACGGCCGCGGTCGAAGGCGGTGGGTGCGCGGTTTATCCGTCGGAGCACTTTTTTACTATCGGCCCGGATTAAATCGATTAAAATAAAGCCCGAAAATCCGGAAGTGGAGGGTTCCGGCCGCGGACGGATATTCCCGGTCGGACCAGTTCGCTTCTCGGAACACGACTGGAGAAACAGCCGGATCCGGCGGGTGGCGGAACGGAAGGGCACCCCCGGTAGTCCGTCCGGGCCTTCTTCCGGTGGGCCGACCCGGCCGCCGCCTTTCTTCGGTATAAAACGGAAAGAATTATTCCTTATTTAATAAAGAGGATGGTACCGCCCGGTTACCCGGACACGGACGGAGTTACAGGGATGCGGGAAAACGAAGAAAATGAGAAAAGGTTCCTACCGGAAGAAAATGTGGCGGGTCACTGGGCGAAAGACGTTTAGCCGCCCGGGGCGCGGATTATACCCGGAAGAAACGCGAATCGACTATAAATAGATAATAAAGTCTTCCCACCAAATCCGAAAGTCTAGGTCGAGATAAAGTTTACCCCGATGGTAGGCCCGAAGGCCACCGTAACGCGTACAGCCGAAAAAAATAATAAAAATAAAAATACGACAAACCGGTCCGAGACGGAATACGCCGCCACTAACATAAAAATAAAAAAAAAACAGTTCCCGTCGATCAACCCCGGGCCGTACCAAATTTTGGATTTATATCGAGAGGGAAAGATAAATAACAATAATTAGAATTCCCGACTGGAAATTTCGAGTTAATTATTTTCTGATGCCAAAGTTTAATAAGTAAATGTAACTGTTGGTTCTTTTCCGAAACGTTTATTTTTTAGTGGATATATCGATGTCGCGTCTGAATTCTTATATATAGACATTTCGGCCTTCAAAAACAAGATAATAAATAAATAATAATAATTACGTAATTATTTATCACGCGATGGGAAGGGCCCGGATACGGTAAAGAATTGAAATTTCGGAATGGGTTAAAAACGGAATAAAGGCCCGGCACATTAATCGGCCAGTTTTTCCGTATACGGTAGAGTAGGGACGGTCAAAAGTTAAAGGTCTTAACAGTTACGGCTACGGCTATCCGTTCGTTTAAACCTTTATAGATAAGAATGGAAATTCTGCCATCCGGTGACAATTAGCCACCGACGAAAATTCTGAGTAAAGTTTTCGGCTAAAAAGAAAAAAGCCCGCCTACCGGTGGTATTTCCCGCAGAAAATTGGACCAAATTTTAAGGTTATCCGGTTCGAATAGAAGGGGGCCCGCGGCCCGATAATGGGGAGGCGCACCCGGCCGACCCGGTACCGGGTAACCCGAGTGGTGGGCCCAGCGGGGGAGGCCGTCGGCGGAAGAATAAAGGCGGCATATTTTCGGTGGGCTTTGTGTCGGAAAGTGAATGGGAGGAGGCCGCTACCCGGCGCTAGACAGGATAATTACGGCGGTGACGGGCGCGGCTGTCGATTAAGCCGAAAAGCGGCGGGGTCCTAAAGCGGCCGACCGGCACCTCTCGACGTTTGAAAGACACGCCGCATTTTCTCCATTAAACCCACTTTAAGCAGCGATTTGTTTCTTTACCCGTCTAAACCGTCGTTTAATTCGGCCCCGGGGCGCGCCTCTCCGCTCGGGATCCGGGCCCGGCTTATTTTCATCCAGTAACCCGGCTTCCCGGCAGTGTTTTCCCAAAACCATTAGCCAGGCTACGGCTAAGAGCACCGGCTGGGATCTCATCCGAGTGCCGGACTACCAGTTTTTCCGCCGGAAGAAACTGCCGTCCGTCTTCCAGAGCGGCCAGACAGCGGCCTTTCTACAGCCACCCACCCGACTCGAATATTTGGAATCGGAGGCCCAACGGTCCGATAGCGGCCACCCGTAAGAAAGTTCCGTATTAAAACACGCGGCCGCTACCTAATCAGACAGTTTCAGTCACACCAACGCGTAGTACCAGAACGACCTAGAACGCTGGAATGACGAAATCCTGCCGTCATTTCGAATCGCCGCTAAAGAGTTCATCGCCTGGAAACTTGAGTTAAGGAAGGATTCTATATTAACGTCATTCGTTCCCGTTCTACGCGTCGAAAATGGCAAATTTCAAGCTTGAGGCGGAAAGGCTGGCGTTGGTGATTACTATATTTACAGTGACTAAACGACTAAATGTAATGCCGTATCTTTTAGTAAGCGCGTTCCTTAGACTGGTATCTACGATACGATAATTATATTTTGTGTTAGAAATCCTAACTCGAAGACTTATTTTTATACCATATTTTTAGGCGTGATTTCCGCGTACCTCACACACTGTAGAAAAGGTTCGTTTCATTTCTATTCCATCTAAATATTTTTTATAGTTACTATCGAAGTGATTTTGAAAAACAAAATCGAATCTCCCAGCCACGGACCCGGATGTTCGTGTTCTACGCCACCGTATTAAGGCCGTATCGCGCTGCACGAATTCAACCGACAACAACCAACCACCACCAACAAAAGTTGTCTATTTCGAGCGACTTTCTTATCCCACACTTCCGATCTGTTGTCCCAACTTTTTTGTTGAGTCGAGGCGACTTCCAATATGGCGTCGCGCAGTCGGAACGACAGATTAAAACTCGCTGCCACAATTTCAATTTTATCGACTTCCTTACGCACGATATCTAAAAACGGAAATAAAAAACGGAAAATGTGGACTAGAGAATGGCTCTCGAAACGAAAAGGACAACGATGTTATGAAAATTTAATGCGTGAATTAGCGGTGGGAGATCGAGAAAGTTATCGAAAATGGCTTCGAACGGATACCTCGACATTCGAAAATTTATTACATAAAATTCGTCCAATAATTGAAAGAAAAAACACTCGAATGAGAGAAGGAGAAACATTGGCACTTACACTAAGGTATTTAGCGACAGGTAAGTTTATATTATATGCTGTCTGAAAAATGTATTAAGTCTGATGATAATAAATTAATATAAAAATTTTAATAATGAATTAAATATAATCTTTTAATGATAAAATATTTAATTTTAATGGGAAAAATATTAATTTTCAAAGATTATATGATAAATTACAAATAATTTATAATATACAGAACAGTACATAGTCTTTTTCCATAATTTATTTACAATTTCAATATTCTTAAAACATTAAAAAATATGTTCTCAATAGCAAATAGATATTAACTGTTTATTTAACTTTTAAACTAATTTAATGCACTAATAAGCGGTCCGATATTTTAAGTTTAAAATTTATCAAACACCAAAGAAAGCGATAAGTTTTCGAGTTTTGTTAACTGTTTAATAGTGTATTAACATTTCTTATTTTCTTATAGGTGAATCGCAGTCTTCTTTAAGCTATCAGTTTAGAGTGGCCCGAAATACCATATCTGGAATTATTCCAGAAGTTTGTAAAGCGATATATATGAATTCGTGAATGTTCCCAACACAGAAAATGAATGGAATAAGATTGCCTTACAATTCAATGAATTATGGAATTTTCCAATGCGCGTAGGTCCTTTGGATGGTAAACATATTTTGATTCAACCACCACCTAAATCTGGATCAATGTATTATAATTATAAAGGGAACTTTAGTGTGATTTTAATGGCCTTAGTGGATACTGACTTAAAATTTATTTACACAGATGTAGGAACAAATGGCAGAGTTAGCGATGGTGGTGTTTGGTCAAAATGTCGACTTCGAGAGGCTTTAGAATTAAATAATATCTGCGAACCCAGACCAGAATTCTTGCCCAGAAGTCAACTAAAAGTGCCATATGTAATTGTTGCAGATGATGCATTTCCTCTTAATGATCATATAATGAAACCATATTCAGGAAGAAATTTAACCAACGAAAAAAGAATATTTAAGTATAGACTGTCATGAGCAAGAAGAGTAGCAGAAAATGCTTTTGGTATATTAGCAGAAAGATTTAGAATATTTCATACACCAATTCCTTTGTCTCCAGATGCAGTAAAAGATATTGTTCTTGCAGCGTGTTGTTTGCATAATTATCTTAGATGTTCAACTTCTACAAGATTATCATATATATCTGCAGATTCTGTTGATATTGAAAATATATCAACCGGTGTAATTACATCTGGAACTTGGAGAAACAATTCAGGAAATGGAATACTTAATTTGCAAAATGCTGGTAACAGATATTCTAATTCAGCAGGCATTATCAGAGAGAGATTTTGTGAATATTTCAATACTGTTGGCAAAGTTCCATGGCAAAATCAAATGTCTCTTTTGCATTAATCTATTACTATGTAAAAACTGTTTAACTCCATCAAAAACAATATAAAATATAATGACAATATAGAAGTTTTTAAAATGTAATAAAGTTAAAAAAAGAAAAACTTAAAATAACAAAGCTGTTAATTGCTGATTCAAATTCCAGATTAACACTACAGAACAAACTGGAAAAAATACCTTTTCTTAAATAAGTTAGTAGATCTTGTAAATATGGATAGTAGTTAAAA
>AYEL01071134.1:0-13693 GCA_000484575.1 Olivierus martensii
TTTTTATATACCGTTAGTAAAAACTGTTAAAATTTTTCGAATGTTTCCATATCGTTTGTTTTATACTACTTTTTTTACTGTGTTATTTGAGTGTTTGACTAATCCTTATAATGTATTTGTTAAGTTTGTAATTGAAAATACGTTAACTAATCATTGGAGTTACACATTTTCAAATCGGGTAGTGTAAATTATTTTAATTTTGTTTACCTGTAATGATAAATAAATAAACCGTAAAATCACGTGACCGAAACGGTAAAAGCTGATAGCGTAGGCCTACATTAGTTTCCAAGCCCGGTGGTGGTTATTGTAACGGTAAATCCTGGCGTCGCGCAAAAATGGAAGAATTGTTAACTGTTGCTGCATTTGGTAGTGTGGAGCGATATTGATGACGCTATTTTAATTAATATATTAAATCAGCGAAAACATACCTTTAAAAGATCTCTGAATTATGGCAGATTTAATTTAGGTTATTTTTAGTGCCGTGGCTGAAATTTCCTGTAAAATTTTGTCGCTTCTTTATATATTATTGTTCGGTTCCTGATCTGCAAATTAAATTGAATTGTGAGAAATTACCCGAATATTTCAAATTCAATGGAGTGATATTTTCAAAACATTTTGTTACCATCTTCTGATATTAAAAAGTTGGCATTGAATAGAATGACGATAGAATTCAATCATCCGTTCGCGTCGCGTCCATTTCCATTACTTATATCTCATCATCTGCACTAGTAGAGCGTAATTCTTTTGAAAAGTTTTACTACTACGAAAAAACATTTACTTCGACCTCGATACAAAATTTGATCATCGATTTTGCTGGAATCCGAGAATGGTGAAGTCGGTTTTCGTGGATCCGACGCGACGCGATGCGAACGAATGTTTAGCGATTTAGCTAGTTTAGTGTTTTAAGCAACTTTCTAATTTATATACTCTAAATTTAAGAAGTCTCATTTTATACGTGAAATATTAATTTAATTTTTAAATTTATTCTATCTTTTCTCTGCCATAATTTCAAAAAGTAGTCGACACGTTCCTTCACCGCTCGAAGAGAAGTTTTTTCCCTACGCTGCAACAGTTTTCTGTTGGATTTCCTTCCCCAGTTTCGGATATTCATATGGATTTGTAGCAATAATTTCGTGCAGAATAGTGAAATTATCGCTCACAGAAAATGTAAGACGTTCAGCTACCATAACGTTACCCAAATAAACTTCCCGCTATATCTCGAGAAATAACGTTGGTCGTTAACGTTATTCGTCCTACGGTAAGGATCCTTTCACACTGCCAACGACAACGACCAAAGACTAAAGACAACAACCAAAAACAAAGACTATTTATTTTAAGTTATCGCTTAGCTGTTCACATCTGTTCGAACACGACTACGATAATTTATATCGAGCATGTGCAAACGTTTGTTTTTATAATCAGCAAATATGGATCCATTTGTGCTAACATTAATCCTTCGACAAAAAAAATTATTAATAAATCTTGATAATCTTTACGAGAAACATCATACAGCAAAGGTCTCTCTCGTACAGCCGAAATCAATTTCCTCCATTTTACTTTATAAAAATGCTTCTTCCTGACTATCGAAGTTGAATGATAACGACTAAATCTTGAATCTTGGTCAAGATCAGAACGACTGGCGACACCGACCGTTTCAGGACGATGACGTCTAACAGAAACAAGTGTGAACATATAAGCGACCTTGACGAAGCGACAGAAACCGCGTCTTTGGTCGTTGTCGCTGGCAGCGTGAAAGGAGCCTAAGGCTGGATTCACACTGGTTGAGACCACGTCTACGACTAAGACCACGACTGACAACTTGCGATAGAACATGCACGTTGATCACGACTGGCGTCACGATTTTTCGAATCAGCCAATAGCAACTGCATAAACAACAGCCAATAAGAGCTGATGTATAATACAGCTCGTAACAGATGGCCAAATGCCTCCTTTCTATTGAACATCGTAATGACGTAACCGCTGCGACCACGACAATATTCATCAAGTTGAATATTGTCGTGGTCGCAGTAATGAGTCGAGAAGCGAGGCCTGATGGGATTGTTTCTATAGCAACGGTCGCGGTTGTGGTCGAGATCGCAGTCGCAAGGCCAGTGTGAATCCAGTCTAAGACTACCGAACGCAAATGGTCTTTCACGTGATTTTAACGTTTATCGTAACGACCACCGAACCGGGCAAAAATTCTCTAATATTCCGGGTGGCCACGGCTGGCCCCGAAAACACCGTGGAAGACCGTTTTATCGTACAACGTACCACCGAAACAGATATGAAAAGCCAATATCACACACACCCTCTGGCGTACTCGCGGAGGGCGGATTTTATGGGTGGCAGCCACGGACCATCGGAGCCGAGTGGTAGCTGCGCGGAAACTCTCTAACCATTTCGTAAGCACGGGTTAACACTTAGCACTTCCAGCCGTACTTAACGCCATAAACATAAAAGAAAATTGGACCCGATAAAAAACGGTGGAGGTAGGGAGGCATCCATACCTCTATCCCATCACCTTCCATCTGGTAGTCCTAAATATTTTTTTTTAGATTTTAAAGGAAAAAGTCGTCCCCACTATCCGCATTTTACCTTATATAGATTATAGATAAATATGGACCACCGTCCTATTTATAATAAATAGTGTTTTATAAAGTAATTAGTAAATATTCCCGTCAAAAATGACGGATAAAATAAAAAAATTACCTGATGCGATTCTTTTTTAACATCGATATAGATAATATAGGGTACTCTTTAATATGGGATTGAAAATGTTGAAGGAATTAAGAAAAAAACACAATATCAAAGTATTTTAATAGACTATTAAATAATCAAAGTTTCGGTAATAATAATTGGAAACATTAGACAGTAGATTAAATCTGTAAATATAATCCCATCAAAAAACATTTCATGCAAAAAATGTAGCCTAGTCTCGTGCCTCTTTATCCGTAAAAAGTTGTGAGATATCACGAGAGCGAGTCTAGCGCCCTTAATTACTCTGACACTTATTCACAAATCACGCCAAGTTGATTGTATCTTTAGTTAAAAGAACATTTTGTGACTTGGCAATTACGCAGCATAAGGAAGTTACAACTCACAGCCTTACAATTTTACAATGTTATAAAGTATATTTAATATTTTACATAAATACATACATGTTTAGTTCCTATATAAATACTGTATTATCTTATGCAATAGTTTACCTTTCCAACTTACAATCTGTCATTAAGATTTTTTATGCACATCTTCTGCAGCACATGTTTCAACTTTGTTTTCTAAAATGGAAATATGTTATTTTTCTAATGGAATCTGATTCTGCCAATTTTTTGTGCAATTTTTGTGATAGAATTATTTTCCTACAACCAATATTTTTGGAGATATTTAGAAATTAATGATTCATTAATAAAGGCATAAAGTTTTTTCCAGTAATGTCAAAAACTTAAGGTTTATGGCTATGATCCCCTACTTCCTAAAAAATGTGTCAAGGTATAAGATTATTGGAGAATCCATTTAAAATTCTTTTTCATATTAGAAATAACACACTGCACTGAACCAAGGATCTGTCTATTGGCTTTCATACTGCCATACTTTCTTAATGGATCCTTTATTCCTAAATAGCTCTGAAAATTTTGGTCATAGGAAAATAATTCTACTATAGAAATTGCACAAAAAATTGGTAGAATCAGATTCCATTAGAAAAATAATACATCTCTATTTGAGAAAACAATGTTGAAACATGTTCTGTGCAAGAGGATGTTCAGAAAAAATCTTAATGCCAGATTATAATTTGGAAGGAAAATATAATAGAACATGTTTTACAATTTTCACATATACCCAGTAGTTTATGAAAAAGGAATGGTCTATAGCGGTGGTCAACCTTTTTGAAAGCAAGTGCACAACAAAAAATTTTTCCAGCACGATGGGTGCATGACCTTTTTTTTAGATGGGTAGCAGATAGAATAGAGAAATATATTAGCATTACAATAATATAATAAAATCATTATGGTTCATGGTACATAAATGGTAAATAATAAGTAACAAAAATAACAATTTCACATATATAAAATATATAAAAAGTTATCATCTTCTTTAATGAGAAGGTTGATACTGTATGTCTTCACACAATTTTTCAAAATCATGACTGTAATTTGATATTGCTATTCTTAAGCAATCATTCAAATTTTCATCCATACGACGTGATCTAAACTTATTTTTAATAAATTGCATTGAAGAAAACGTGGCTTCACTTAAATAAGTCGATCCAAAAAAGATTTTAGCTTCAGTACACAATTTTTTAATATTGGATATTTATATGAATTAACAAATTTCCAAAATGTCTTGTCCATATTCATAGCTTTCAATGCGACATCATTTTGTAATACTTCTTTATAATTGGAAAGAGTATCAAAGAGAGAATCGGCAGCAGCAAGTAAAGCATTTTTAAATAATTCTCCATTTAATTTCTAATTCTAAATTTTCTATATTTGTTGTATTAAATTTATTTAATTCTGCACTTAAAGAATTAATAGTAACATCAATGTTATTCATAGGATTTTGAAAAAAATAAATAAATAAATAAAATCAGTTTCAAATTGTCAAATTGACTAAATCTTTCATTAAAATTATTACTTAATTTAGTTAGATAATTAATGTATATTCGGGAATCTAATTAATTTTCTAGAAATATTTTTGACATTTGAGGAAAATGCACCAAGGATTTTTTTTGAAAATGTGAATTACAAAGGGTTAATTTACCTTTAAATGTTTTAATAGCACTTACCATATCTACCAAATTTTTATTTTTACCATGAAGTTCAAGATTTAGCTGATTTAATTTCTGAGAAATATCAGCTAAAAAAGCTAAATCACCTAGCCAGTTAGGATTTTCAAGAGTAGTATAAATTTCTCTTTTTTGTTCAAGAAATGCTTTTATTTCAACAATCAAATTAAGAAAACGTTCTAATACTTTGCCTTTGCTAAGCCACCTCACTTCTGTATAAGTTAAAAACGTGGCCGTTTACTTGATCTTGCTTCAGACATATTAAGTAGAATTCTTTTTTGTCCTTATAAATAAGTATTTGTATCCAAAAATAACTTTAATAAATTTGTGAATTATTGGAAACAACTATTCAACAGATAATACACACAATTTAGTCGTTAATATCAATTTACAAGCATAATATACTGTTGCATTGTCATCGTATGAATGTATTTCAGTACGAATTCGAATGATGCAAACAGAGTCCGCACGAGCCTTTTCCTGCACAGCCTCAGAGCGTGACAACTGCTGTCGGTAGATCAAAGATTTTTGTGCTAAATCTGGACATATTAAAAACATTTAGACTACATTTTTTAGTTATTTATTTATTTTTTATAATTTTTTAAATTAAAAATTCTCGTTCAGTAGATAGAAACGCTATTTGAGTAGATTTGCAGTAAACTCAAACTAATAAAAAGATGAAAATAAAATTATTATTACTTATTTTAAAATTATTTTCATATGATTAAGAAAAGTTAAAAAATGATATTTTTAAATTAATTTTTTGGAAATCTTGCCGTGGGCACATAACAGACCAACTGAGGGCACGGGGTTGGCCACCACTGGTCTATAGAAATGTGGGGCACCCTGTACATTACATTTAAAAATTTTATACAATGCCTATATTTTAAACTTTATACATATAAAATATCATAACTCAACTTTTCATAATTCAAATTAAAAATAATAAGATTTTAAGAAATAGCATTTATATCATCTAATAGATAAAAGAAAATTAAATTTGATTCAAAATGTAATAACAATAATGAATTATTTTAATATATTACCTAATCTGTCATCATCATCATCATTAATATGATGACTAATTTCTGCTGTTTCCATTTCTTCATATTCATCAACCATTGAAGTACCAAATACCCTAATAACACTTATTGGACAGTAGTGTTCAGTTCCATAATGATTTAATAATTCAAACTGTAATTTAAAAAATATATATATTGTTTAATATATTTCAAAGGAAAATTGAGAATATTTTTATAGAAAAAATAATTCATAACATCTTATTTAAAATACATTAAGTTAATCTCTGATATGAATTCATATTTCTATATTAACCTTTTAATATTATTGAAAAAATACAGGGTTGTTTATAAAATCCTTATTGATTTTTAAAAAGTAATCAGTCAAAACCAAATCTTGTATAAAAACATTATTGTAAGCATTTTGTGTATTATATTTTCTATATATTGTTATTTTTTTCAAAAAGTAAAAATGAAAGTAAGAATAGTCTTTTTTTTCAAACTTCCAAATTAAATATTTCTATTAAAAGTGAAAATTTTAGAGAAGACCAGAAGTTCCATTACTTTTTTAACATTATGCTATCACAATAAGCATAAAGTAAATTTACAAAACATTTTCTACTGATTAATTCTGAGATTCTTCATATATTATAAAATACAATTTTAAAATGTGATTGCTTAATAAAAATATTCTTATTTTAAAAAATTTATTACAAAAATATATTGACTCTCTATAAGAACTACAAAACATTTTTCAGTGATATATACAAAGCTATTTCAATACTTCTGATCAAGTTGTTCAAAAAAACTATACAATTTGATACAGATGTGGAACCTGACCATGCATTTTTCTACAACTTGAACTTATTTTGTAATTTTACATCATCTTTATTCTAAGCTTATAACGACCTGAACCATTCCTGGTCTGGCCGTTATTTTTAGTTCGGACCCCACGTCCCTCCCTGCGAGGCCTTACTTGTATTCTAATTCTAATGTCAATGTCGGAGGCATATAAAAACTCCTTTATTTTGGAAAAGGACTCCATAACAAAATTACATTGGAACAAATTAGTTTATTATGACTAAAAAAAAAAAAAAGAACTTACAGTTCATAAAGTACAATTATGGTGGTCTCCCTGTCATCGACGATTATTCCAGAATTCAAATAATATAAAATTCTTCTTAACAAAATCCACATTCACCGTCGACGCTGATTCCTCCTTTACCAACCCAGCACACTGTTACAAATGCAGGGAGACAACCTATCTGCCCTTTAACAACATTTTTAAGTACCATAACATTTACATAAAAAGTTAACATAAAATATTTTACCAAATTATACATCATTATTTTCCATTGTTTTACATCCAGAAAATACTTTTTCATGTTACAGATTATTTTTAACAATTGTAAACAAATAAGAGAATTATTCAGAAAAATTAATATTTTTAAACTAATTTGAAACTTCATTCTATCTAGCCAACATGGCTGCCTCCACGATGCCTCTTTACCGGTAAGTCCAACCTTCCAATTCTTCACAAGCTCTTTCATAAAAATAAACTAAAAAATGTTTAGTTTTTTAAACCACTATATGTAGTTTTCTAGTTGTTTTGATATGAATATATTATTGTCAAATATCACATAACACTAAGAACATATAACCATAAATAGAAAAAAATTATTTTATGAATTAATTAAATTTAAATGTATAATGTAAAATTATCAAATATATAATGTTTTTTAAAAATTAATTAAAATAACAATATCATTCAAACTGTAAAAACTAATGAAATCAACTGAAGAGAAATTTAGTTTTGAATCATCTTTTTAAGGTTAGAGAAGAGAGAAAATAATTTTATAACTCAAACAAACATAATCAATGCCTTGAGAGAGGAAAAAATGATCCAATTTCACACAGCTGCATGGTGCAGGTTAAGGAATCAGAACAAACAAGCGGGTATCGTCTTGTCAGCAGTCTCTGCCAATCCCAGCAGATAAGAGGTGCAAAGTAACTAAATATAGTCAATAATAAATTCAAACTTTCTGTTGATGTGATTGGTAGATCAAAAAAATCTGAAGATAGAGGAGAATATCACTTGTTTTTTATTCTTCCATTGCCATCATTCTTCGTCTCTGACTCTGCTTCCTGCTTTTGTGTTCATTGTAAAGAATTACCACAGTTATTTGAATTGTGTGCCAAACTTATAAGGACAGAAGAAATAAAAAGAAAGAAAAAAAATACAGACCTCTCTCAAGGTATATTCGTGGATTATGCATAGGATACTATTCCTTTAAGGCTAGGATAGGAGATTTCCATTCGTTTTTAAGTATTTTGTTAGTTTCATGCATGCTAACTTTTGCATTTTCTTTATATAATAGTGTGTGTAACCAATTTTAAATAAATATTTCTTTATTATTGTTGTTTCCTTTTAGTTTTTTTTTGTGTTATGATAAATATCTTTATTTAAATGCTAAGGCACTTGTCTTTATTGCAATGAACTGCAATAAAGACAAGTGCCTTATTTTATGCTGCTATAATTTTATGCCTTATTTTATGCTGCTTAAATTTTATGCTGCTATATATTTGTGAAACATTTACAGGTAGTGTTGATTTACAACAGGGTTTGGTTCAAATTTTGAGGTCATAAGTTAACATGATAAGAAGTTGGAAATGCCCAAAATTTATGGATTGCCCATTACCAATATTTTTATTACACTCCACATAATAAACTTAAACACAAAAATACAAGAACCAAACAAAAAGAATTATTTTCATATATCAGACTACTGCATTAATCTTCATGGGAATTACATTTATCACAAAATTTATTAATTATATCACTGCCATAAATATGAGTTGTCATAAATCAAACTACCTGTATATTATTTATAAGTGCATATAAATAGCAATTTGAATAAAATATGTGATACAATTTTTATTCTACACATTGACACTTAGAAAATATTGCACTATAATTAAAAATATTAAACAATATTTCAACTGTACAAAAGAGTTTTGAATATATGTACTATTTGTTATTTAAAAATGAAACTATATAAAATTCTGAAATTTCAAATGAAAGAAATTTTTAGCTGAATTAAAATAATGAAGTATCATCATTAAACAACATATTTACAAACTCATAAATAAATCAGATGAAAAATATATTTACAAAATCAAGATGAAGAGCAGATATAATGTTTTCAAATAAGTATAAAATATTTAAAAAATCAGAGGATGATATAGAAAAATTGATCCAAAAAACATGATATTTGCTATTCAATAAATATAATGAATCATAGAGAAATTGTGTTTAGTTATCAATGCATTTTATTATTTATTAAAATATGTTTCTCCAAATCTAGTCAACTACTAAATAATGCATGTACAGGTAGGCCTCGATTAGCGCGAATAATTGGTTCCACGAATTTCTCGCGCTAATCGAAGTATTAACTCTATGGAAAATATGGTAATTGGTTCTTGCTTTGTGAGATTCCGGCCATTAGCTAACTTCACAATGAATAACTCTTAAACAGTTAGTGTTAAGTTTATTGTAAATATTTATTTTCATATTTTACATCATTGTTCATCATCTAAATTAATAACTTACCAGGAATTGCGTCTCATATCATCATCAAACCAACCGCCAAATCAAAACTAAAATAGCGAATCGAAAGCGGAAGTTGAGCGCCGCCTGGCCGCCAATTCTGGGTCGAGAATTGAGTGAATAGGCCGATTTGCAATTAAGCATTGCAACTTTATTGAATCAGTAAATTAGTTCCAGATAGCATTAATAAGCGAAGTTAATGAACCAATGAGAAATTTTTAACAAGTTTTCTATTTGTTTATTAGCAGAATACGACAGCAAAAGATAACAAAAACAAATTTTTTTCACAAGTTTTATTTTAAATAAAGAAATCAGATAATAAACAAAAGAAAATAAATAATATCGGTAGTACAGCAATATAATAGGCAAATAAATTTGTAAAGATATCCTTATTTAAAAAAATTTAACAAAGAATGCTTTTATGTCGCTCAATCACATCCATTTTTTGCTGTAGCGTAATCACTTCTCTTTTTTTCGTTTCCTGTTTTATCATCAAAAGTGTTCTTCCTTTTATCCATTTCGATACTTTTTAAAAGAGAAAATTCTGTACTCTACTGTATGTATACGATAGCAAAGCTAAATAATAGTACAGTAATGTTAAACAGTTAACGGCAAAAAGCCCATCTTTCTGATGTTTCACCCCTTCAAAATCGTGTGACCGTTCTTGGACTGCTCCTCGTCCGGTTTTACTAACCGAAAATTAACGGTAATTTGTTAATTGACATCATAAAAGGAGCTTTGTTAGTAAGACTGATCTGTGTTTACAACTCGCGCTAATTGAATCTTTTCTCGCGCTCACCGAATAACGGTATCAATTTTTTAAGTCGCATAAAGTCGAATTCGTTCTATTCGAAGTCGCGCTAATCGAGGCCTATCTGTAAATGAAAGAAGAAATCTGTATTCATCTACATTATCATCCAGCAAAAATTTTCTTTTGACATCACATTTCCTGTTACCATTTTTTTAATTATTTATATTTATATTAAATCTTTTGTAAAAACCTTTGCTAATTCTGTTCAATTATTTTTAGTCATGGAATTTTATTATAGAATAATCATTCTATTAGAAAATTTTGCTGATTTTTGCCTGTTAGGAAGCATTTAAAGATCCATCATAAATAATTTATAAAGTAGTAAATAATTTAATAATAAAGTAAATAAAATACAAGCACTTCTCAAGTTATGACCATTTTAGTTATAAACATTTGTATTTACAAATGTGAAATTTCATTTTCAAATTTTAGAAAATTTCAAAAACAAGAATTTTAAACATTATAAATGTTAGCAAAATTCTCTAGCAACTAATATAATGTACAATTACACATTAGTTAATATATTACGATAGTAATTCAAAATGGCTGCAATTATACCAAAATACTCTCACTTTATAATCAGAACATTTCAAATCTGTGAAATAAACTTCTAATTGGTCCAATTTTGAAATATATTACAAATATACAGCAAAGTTATTTCAGTAGTTTTGGAAGCAAAATAACAGCAGTATCTGAGTTACTAGCAAAACTTACTTACAAATTATATTTGTAATTCAAGGAGCACATATATACTATTAATAAATCACTCATAGAAATTTCTGTTCATCTGATAAAATATTTTTATATCAGGATTTCTATCAACAGCATGTAACTTCTCTCTAAAATCTGGCATATCTTAAAATTTGATTCTAAGCAAACTTTATACAGGGGATTAAACCATTACCAATTAACCAAACGAATCTAGCCAAACTCCCCCTGGTGGATTAAGTCCATATATTAAATTTTATAAATGATTATTTTTTAAACTTAGGCTACGGTGCCACCATCTGTTGGATTAATAATTAATTAATTAATTTAGAATTTGGAACTAAGGTGACGCCGTCTAGTGATTAATGATTAAACAATAATTTTTAAATTAATTTTCCCGAAATAAAATTTTGCCAGCACACCAGTTAATTTTTAAATTCCCAAAATTAATTTAAAAATTATTGTTTAATCATTAATCACGAAATGGCGCCACCTTAGTTCCAAATTCTAAATTAATTAATTAATTAATTAATTATTAATCCAACAGATGGTGGCACCGTAGCCTAAATTTAAAAAATAATAATCATTTATAAAATTTAATATATGGACTTTATCCACCAGGGGGAGTTTGGCTAGATTCGTTTGGTTAATTAAAATTTGATATTTTTCAATTCTGAAATCAGAATTTATCATAATTTGTTTTTATATAATAATTAAAAATTGCCAAAATTTTAATAATTGCAATGATTAGTTATATAATTTAATTATTAAATTAGCTTAAAAAATTTATATTTTATAAATTTTTATATATAAATGTAGTATGTTTTAAATTTTATTTAATTGAAGTTTTTTTTTATTGAGTTCATTTATGTATGTGATTACGAGTCGTAATCACATACATAAATATTTATGTATGTGAGTACTCGTATCCCATTTCTAATCAAAATTGATTACCAGAATTTATGAATAAGAAAAATTTATATTAAAGCATGATAAAAATTGCAAATTTAGACTGAATTGTAGGGAAAAATGTTTTTATGCTCTGGTTATCAATTTTCTATTTTCAAACTTATTGTGCTAGAATTTTCAATGTTACATACCTTAATGAACTTTCCATAACCTTGATGTTGTAAATTAAAACCCTGCAATGTCCGCTGATCTTCAACTGTAATAGTTCCTAAAGAAGTCCATTCACGAGTTGGAAAACGATCACTCCAAGATATAGAAAATTCTTTAGGAGATGAGGAAAACAATTCAAAATTTGCTAATTCAATCTATGAACAGTTTGGATAAAATTAATTAACTTTTTATTTAATAGCTGAAGCAATAAAAATTTATACAAAATGAATCAAAATGACAAAATAAATAAGAAAATATTGATATGAAAATTCCAAAAAATTCCCTAGAAAATACAATTACAGTGGTATCTCGCAATTCAACACTAATCAGTTGCTGAACTAGCATTGAATTGAGAAACTGTTGAATTGCAGGACAATATTTCCTATTTAAGATAATGGAAAATAGATGAATTTGTTGTTGGATTTCCATCCTACTTCCTTTGATGGGAGATGAGAGAGATATGCTATATTATTTTCTTTACTATATTTTTTTTATTCTCGCTAGATGTCGTCTAGAAGAGCGTCTCTTTCTAATTGTGCAATTTGTGATTCTCCGTTATTAAAATCTGCTGATATTGTTGATTGGTGTAGTCGTGAAGAGCATTTTTATCATCCCAGATGTGTGAATCTAACGATTTCTAAGTTCTGTTCTGCATCTCAGCGGCTGAAATCCAATTGGAACTGTCCTGTTTGTTTAAAGGTTACTTCAAATTTGAGTAAAACTGAAATCATGTCTTCGGGTGAGTCTCCTGCTAAACCTATTCAAAATCATGACTGTGTTCATACAGTTAATTCTTCTACTATTGTGTTGGGGGATATTTTGCAAAAGATGAAGTCCGAAATTATAACTGAAGTAACAAGTGCAGTTGGCGAGTTGCTACGCCCTATTATTTTGAATTACGATTCGCTTTACAATACAGTTATTGATATCAATCTTTTCGAACTGATGTTAAACAACTTAATGATGTTAACTGTTCGATTTTAGGAAAATTTGATGATTTGTTAGCTAAACTTGTCGACATAGAAAGGATGGTGGAATGTCACAAATCCGATCTATCAGTAATTAATTCGAGTATTTCAACGATTTGCAAAAAATTTGATACTTTCGTTCATAGTGATATTTCAAGCATTAAGGTAAATCAAAATCATGATTCTTCTGACCAGTTAATTTTTCGTAATGCAAATTATGCAAATGCTGTTCGTCACTCAAATCTGGAATCTTGTTCTGTCGCTGCTCCTTGTAAAGTTGATCAAGTAACAAATAATCAAGTAACAACTGGTGATCAGAATTCTCTCCGAACAGTTACTACTAATAACCAATATTCCAAAATTTTTATTTCTCGTCTGCATCCTGATACTGTCTGCGACGATATCAAAAAATATTTGCAAAATAGAGTTAATTTTCTCTTTCGTGTTTATAAATGTCGTACTCGTTATGATTCATACAGCTCTTTTTGTTTATCCGTATCCAATAAATATGAATCCGCACTTCTTAATTACAACTTATGGCCTCAAGGAACGCTTGTGCGAAGATTTTATAACATGCCTCAACACTCTGAAAATAATGTTTCTCGTCCTGTTTCTAATTCGTATCATGTTACAAATAAAGAGGCTTCTCGTGTTTCTGGAAATTCGCAATCATGTTTT